>WOGJ01231642.1:0-12064 GCA_015342185.1 Leptinotarsa juncta
AAAATAAAAACATGAAAACGGTAACGATACTTACGAAGTACCCTGTATTATGAAAAAAAAATACCTATGGGTGATGTAATGAAGTAATAACTGGCTAGAAAATCGTTATTACTATGCCTAAAAATACTTATTGTTATCAAGAGTAATGCAGCTCAATACTCTTCCGAGAACCCCTGTATAAATGAAAGAAAAAACTAAGGTCAGTGATTGCAGATTCGATAACTCTTAAGTATTCAAAGTCAAAAACCACGGGCAGTGAGGTAGGTAATGGCAGTTTTGAGACACCTTGTACCATAGAGAATGCTTAAATGTGATCTAACGAAAGCACCTGATTTCTGGTCTAAAAATCCCTGTATGTCTGAAAATTCCTCAATAACGACAACAAAAATACCTGATTACTCTTTCGAACATCCCTGTAGGTGAAAAAAAATATGATACAAATAAGTTTATGGTAACGTGTAACCACCTTGTATGTATGCAACTAAGCAATTCTGGAAACATAAATCAGTACTTGACAGCTTCTTCAAATCCAAAAAAAACAATTTACAAAAAATATATGCGATATCGTTCGACGAACACAAGGCGAAATCACTTTCAAAAAAAATACACATGAGAAAAAAAATAAGAACCAGCTAGAATTAATTATTGGGCGCCATCTTATTACATAAGGGGGAGGGAGAATATCTGGTAATATTCACCATTGACGAAATTATATCGTTCTTCTAATCAGGGGTTTGTTCTTACCTGAAAGTTATAATAAGAAAAATATTTAACGTGCTCTAGTGACTCCCCTTATCAACTATAATCCTGAAAACTAAAACACAAACTTTGCCTAGCTTGGGGGTAGGTTCTCTGTATAGCGGGTTCTGATATCATAAATAACTCCCAGTGAATCAAACGAACCTGACTCATGAATTCGCCTTATTTATTATTGATTTTAGATCAATGAACATGAACATTTGAGATAGTACTCAAGGGAGATCTCACTTGCGTCTCACATTAGAATAATCAACGACATAAGCATATACAATTTCTTCTAACTCTTTCGTAGCACAACCCCATACAAATTATAATGATATTCTATTATAATACAATAAAAAAAATAAATAAATAAGGAATTCAAAATAATTGTCTTATTGGCTAGACTTATCTGTTTTTGTCCAATATGAAGGTAGTGGATCTAATGTTTCTATTCAGGGTGGTGAGTCGGGATAAAAAGTCAGATCTCCTGGACTGGAACCGATCTATTCAGGGATGATCGTCTGGAGCGCAGGATAACACCTACTCATCAGGACTCGTTCCGGGTAACAAAGATGACTTGAGTCAAGGGTAGTAGGCCCCAAACAATCTAGGGGTGGAAGAACAAGCCCTAGGAGAAAACATCAATAAAAAAAATAATAAGGATTTTCGACCATCCAGAAGAAGAAAAAAAAATAAGAAAATTCAACTTACGTGGAAGAAGGGTGGCTTGAAACGTAGCTGTCCTACGCAAGGACAGAAGACAAAGTGCCGGTAAACACAAAAAATATCCGACTAAGTCGATAGCTAGAGGAGTAAAAAAAACCAACTCAACGGAATGATTCCAACAGGAACTGTAAATCCATTCACCAATTACTTCCTCAGCACAAATTTCACGTCTTGAGAATTTATCCTCAAATTAGAGAAGAGCAAAACAAAGTTAAACTCGAGACGACATCGGCACACGTGATATTTCCACCTAAATCAAGTAGGATGTGTTTTTTTTCATTTTTTTGTTTTCCTTCCTTTTAGTTCAGTATATTTATAAAGAAATAGTCCCTTAGAATAGATAACCCATATGGCAGGTATGTGTTTAATAAGTGGTATTGATTTTTCTGAAGTCTCTCTTTACATAAAGCAATGATGGAACCAAAACAATTGTATTTGAATTATGAAACTTTGGAACACGTAATTCTCCTTTAACATAATGGGATAACCTAAACTATTCGTCATCAGATTCAGAGTCAGGAGGTTTTGCTTTTAAATCTTTCACATGCCATAATCCTTTCGGGCGATCATCTTTGTCGGCTAACTCACATGTAGTTGGGCTCAATTTATTTTTAACCTTAAAGGGTCCTACGAATTTTGGGGCCAGCTTTGCAGTGAAGTTATTTGTGGCATCCGACAGAACAAAATTTCTTCTGTACACCCAGTCACCAATTGTATAACTAACTGGACGATGCCTCAGATTGTAACGATTCTTTGAACCCTTATGGGCCTTGGCGATTCGTTTTTGTACATCCTGATAGACCTGAACAATCTGTTGTGAACGTAACAGTAAGTCCTGTGGGGTACTGGTTGCAAAATCTGGAGACGTATGGAGGTCGCCAGAACCAACGTACTCCCTAGAAAAATTTATAAAATATGGAGTTAGTCCAGTGGTTTCATGAGTCGAAGAGCGAATGGCACAACCAACTTTGGGAAGAAGGACATCCCAGTTCTTGTGATTATCCATTATATAACAACGCAACATGGTTTTGAGTACTCCGTTCACTCTCTCGACGGGATTTGATTGAGGGTGATAATTAGGAGTGTAGAATAATTTCACTCTGTAGGATTCACACAATTTTGAGAATGAGGTACTACGGAACTGGACTCCGTTGTCACACTGTAAATACCTAGGACATCCAAAGACAAGAAAAATTTGCTCCTCGACTATCTTTGTCACTGCGGAAGCAGTGGCTGTACGAATCGGAAAGAAAAGTGGGAACTTGCTGAATACATCCATTATAACTAATACAAATTTATAACCTGACGAGGAACGTGGCAAAGGTCCAAAAAGATCGACACTTATTGTTTCCCATGGTTTCGTAACTTCTTGGGGCTTACCTAAAAAGCCTTCCGGAGAACGAAGAACAGGTTTATTTGATAAGCAAACCTTACATTTACCAACATACCGCGCAACATCAGACCGCATCTTAGGCCAATAATACCGCCTTTTAATGCGCTCATAGGTTTTGAAAATACCTCCATGTCCTGAGGACATCTGGTCATGATTTTCTTTCAATATGGCCAGTCTCCGACTTTTTGGTACCACTATCTTCCAAAATTCGCTATCGTCTCGCAGGTTTGGATATGAACATTTCACATACTTGAAAAGTAAATTGTTCTGACATCGCCAAGCAGGATAATGCAAGGGATGTGCTGAGACTTTTTCTCGTAGAGAATCATACCAACTATCTTCTCTATTCTTTGATCCACCTTGATTGATAAAGAGAGGATCGATACTGGTAATTTCAGGGACTGAACGACTTAGCACGTCGGGTACGACATGATCTCGTCCTTTTCTGTGGACAACCTCGAAATTGAATTGTTGTAATCGAAGAGTCCAACGAGCCAAGCGGCCTGTGGGTTCTCTAAGATTATGTAACCACACCAAACTATGGTGGTCAGTAATGACCTTAAAATTATACCCTTCGAGATATGGTCGTAACTTTTCACATGCGTAAATGACGGCAAGTAATTCTCGCTCTGTGGTGGAGTAGTTTTTTTCGCTTCTAGAAAGAGACCGAGATATGTAACAAATCACATGTTCTCCATCATCATGCTCCTGCGAAAGAACCGCACCGATTCCATAAGCGGAAGCATCAGTTTGAACAATAAATGGTTTGGTGAAGTCAGGACAAGTGAGAACTGGGGCGGAAGCCAATGAATTTTTGATAAACTGAAAGGATCGTTCACAATCCTCAGACCAATGCCATTTTTTATGTTTGCATAATAATGCTGTAAGTGGAGCAATCGTTGTAGAAAATTGTGGTAAAAACCGGCGATACCATGATGCCATCCCAATGATTCTCCTTACTTCGGTAGTATTTGTAGGAGGTTTGATATTCAATATCGCACTAACTTTGTCAGGGTCGACATGCAGCCCATACTTATCCACAACATACCCGAGGTACTTCAACTCGTTCCGGCAAAATTGACATTTTTCTTGAGAGAACGTCAATCCTGCAGACAATAGTTTTTGGAATATTATTTCTAACACTTCAAGGTGTTTCTCAAACGTTTCGGTAACGACGATAATGTCGTCCAAGTAGACAAATGAATACGGTTCCATTTCTGCACCAAATAAACGATCTACAAGACGTTCCCAAGTGGCAGGGGCGTTTGTCAACCCAAACGGCATTTTCTTAAATTGATACAAACCACGTCCGGGTACTGTGAAGGCAGTTTTATCCCTCGAATCCAAAGCTACTGGAACTTGCCAATATGCCGAGCGAATATCGAGTGAACTCAAGTATTTTGCATTGCGTAACTTATCCAGGATCGTAGCAATGTAAGGAATGGGATAAGCATCTTTTTTCGTGACACGATTCAATGCCCGATAATCTACACAAAATCTCCATTTATCATTACCTTTGGGCACCAAAAGAACTGGTGAAGACCACGCTGAATCGGAGTGCTCAATAATATCATCTCTGAGCATGATTTCAATTTCCTCATCGATACGTTTCTGTACCGCTGGTGAATAACGATAAGGTCTAAGCCTAATTGGTTCCCCTTCCGTAATAATTTTGTGTTCTATCAGATTGGTACAACCAATCTTATTACCCATTAACCCAAAATACTTCTCAGTTAACTCCTTCAGAATTTTTCGTTGGGAAGCTGTCAGTACATCCAGAGCCACTAAAGAATTGACACAAGCAACATCTGGAGGGGAACTCTGAAAGGACCAACAATTTTTCCGTAAATCGGGGATTATACCCATTTGTAGCCAAAAATCTATACCTAGAATCAAGGTATGAGAAAGATTTGGAATTATCAACAAATTCGTTACGACAACTTCGTCTTGTAATTGAATAGGAACAGTGACTGAGCCTAAAACTGAACAGGATTGACTGTTTGCAACGGTACAATTCTCAACGCGAGAAGGTAATAATTTTATTCCTAAATTCTTCAAAATATTCCAACCTTTCATATTCATAAAACTAAAATTTGCTCCTGAATCCAGAAGACCCATGAAGCGTATACCAAAAATGGTTAAATTTAAATAGGGACGGTTATCGCCTTCACACTGTGCAAAAATATACGCAAGAACAGGTTTAAGACTTACTATACTATCATTATATGATTTTGGGTCGAATTTCTCCGAACTCATCCTTAGACCCGCGGATGGTTCGGAGTCGCGTTTCCCGAACGGACACAATCATTACATGTACGAGAGGTAACATTTGCTTTCCCACATCTAAAACAATGCTTCTTGAAGGCTTTAGTACAGTCTCGTTTACGATGGCCTATCTCTCTGCAATTCCAACATACCTCTCGACTAGCGTCTGTAGCAGAACTAGACGAAGCATGCCCTTGAATGGCGCTAACTTGTGGTCTGCGGGGCCTCTGGTACATAAGCTCAGGTTCCGCAACTATACTGGGATTAGTGGGAGGTGGGCGCATGCGCATTGTGCGCAATTGCACATCTTCAATGGCTTGAGCTGCTCTTTCTAATTCATCTATTGTTCCTATAGGGTATAGGGCCAATTGATTCTGAATAACTGGTAAGAGGTTACGTCTGATAATTCTCAGCTGAATTTCTTCACTCGGAGGTTGAGAAAGCTTTCTGAACAAATTTTTCATTTGAGCACTAAAAATTATAGTTTTCTCTTCAGCCCCTTGAGTTCGATTTCGAATATCACCCCAAACATCTTCTTCATACTCAGAGGACAAATAAGTTGAGCGGAGCTTTGCTTTAAAGCTGCTCCATGAATCAAGGCTATCTCGAATTGCACGATACCACGATAATGCTGTTCCTGAAAACAGGATGACAGCGCTATGAAGGAGCTCTTTTTCTGTTATTTCGCAAGCATAACTGAGCTCTTCAATCCTTTCAATAAAATTTGTTACGCTATCCTGTCCATTGAATCGAACATTCCATTTCGAAATCGTAATGAAACTTCGTGAAAAATCCAACGTGACCGGATATGGTGTCATATTGAACTGACTTTCAACGGGTGGCATGGCAAGATCTTGCAACCCCATTCGCCGAACTCTAGGCTCAATTCCTAAAGTAGAATGCAAGTTGTGTTCCGTCTCCCTGAATGGAGTGGCTTGGCCTGCCTTATAAATAGGGCCAACCTGTATCTCACCTTGGGGGACATCCAGTATATTCACCTTAGACTGAACACCTGTTACCAACTGTTCGACCGGACATGGTGATCCAGTGGGATCAGATTTCTTTTTACCTGCTCCCAATGAATCAATAAGAGGAGCATCTAATAAGTGTGACAACATTTCTCTGTTGGAAGTCGGTTTTATTACTGTGAGTGTAGGATTAGGTTGGTCTAGAATTGAACCTTGGTTTTCCGGGTTCAGGACTTCTGATAAACTGTTCTGTCTTATTGACTCTTCTAATTGATCAAGGAGTTCCGCGGCCCTTGTTATCATTTGACATTTCAATTCAATAAAATCTGTCGAAATTACCCGATTCAACTGCCCTATTACATGGAAAATCCGAGTTCGTACTTTCGCATATTCATTCGCTGTATTATTAAAGTCAAAATTTTTCACGATACTATTCAAATCCTCAATTTTAGATTCACAAATTTGAATTTCATTATTTGGGTCTAATCCTTCTACTGAATTGGTCAAAAAAATTACCTGATTTCTCTAACTTCAAAAATATTCTCAATCGTTTTCGTTTATCATCGACAGAACCATCACTTACCGCACCTCTTACTAATAGTTCATAAGAAAGTTCATCAGATAATAATCTGTTGATTTCCATATTTCACTGAAAACTAATATTACTCAGAAGAAAAAAAAACAACTACCCAAATAACTTTCTGAAACCCCTATTCAATCAAAGGACACAACGTCAACGAATAAGGTCCGTGAATGCCTTTTGAAACACTTATCACTTCAAGACAAAAATAAAAACATGAAAACGGTAACGATACTTACGAAGTACCCTGTATTATGAAAAAAATACTTATAGGTGATGTAATGAAGTAATAACTGGTTAGAAAATCGTTATTACTATGCCTAAAAATACTTATTATTATCACGAGCAACTGACGAAGGTCAGTGATTGCGGAATCGATAACTCTCAAGTATTCAAAGTCAAAACCTCGAGTAGTGAGGTAGGTAATGACAGTTTTGAGACACCTTGTACCATAGAGAATACTTAAATGTGACCAAATGAAAGCACCTGATTTCTATTCTAAAAATCCCGGTATGTCTGAAAATTCCTCAATAAGGACAACAAAAATACCTGATTACTCTTTCGATCATCCCTGTGGGTGAAAAAAGAAATACAAATAAGTTTATGGTAACGTGTAACCACCCTGTATGTATGCAACTAAGCAATTCTGGAAACATAAATCAGTACTTGACAGCTTCTTTTAATCCAAAAAAAACAATTTACAAAAAATATATGCGATATCTTTCAACGAACACAAGGCGAAATTACTTTCGAATAAATACACATGAGCGCCATCTTATTACCAAAGGGGGAGGGAGAATAACTGATAATATTAACAATTTGTTCTTACATGAAAGTTATAATAAGAAAAAGATTTAACGTGCTCTAGTGACTCCCCTTATCAACTATAATCCTGAAAACTAAAACACAATTTTTTTTGCCTAGCTTGGGGGTAGGTTCTCTGTATAGCGGGTTCTGATGTTATCAATAACTGCCAGTGAATCAAACGAACCTGACTCATGAATTCGCCTTATGTATTATTGATTTTGGATCAATGAACATGAACATTTGAGATAGTAAGTACTCAAGGCAGATCTCACTTGCGTCTCACATTAAAATAATCAACGACATTTTGCTAACTCTTTCGTAGCATAACCCCATACAAATTATAATTATATTCTATTATATTATTCATTTTTCAAAAAATTTACCGTGGTTAACATCAGAGTAACCTGTAATTTGTAATATTACATTCTGACATTATCAATGTCAGAAAAGAAATCAAATACTTGGGATTGACCCTCACCCACAACCTCAAGTGGGATTATCGAACATAGAAAGAGTTCTTTGAACACTGTTACGGATGCGTTGTCCAGAGCTCCGAATGGATATTATAAACATCCATGGTATAAAACTATGATGAACAAGGTACGGAATAACCCTGCTAGGTTCCCGGATTGGATGATGAAGAAGGGTTTGCTATACAAACATTTTCCTTCCGCAGTTATGGTGAATTTCAATGTCCCCAAGTGGAAAATAGTGGTACCACAAAGTTATCGTACAAATCTGATAGGAGTTGAGCCACAATGATCCCACTTCAGCTCATTTGGGAGTTTTCAAGACGTTAACACAAAAAGCAAATAATACTGCAAGACCCGGATTTATGGGCAAACAGAAACAAGTTTAATTTCTCTGGCAGAGCATTCCCGTCGATATTTGGAGACCAGTTCCTAAATCGAAACGCGATTATGCTTATTTTTTAGTTGTGTCTGACTGCTTCACGAAATTGGTGCTTCTTTTTCCTCTTAAGAAAGTCTGCATGTTTTATTGTGCGAAAATGGTACCTATACAATTTTCGGGTAAGGAATTTAAAGCTCTTTGCAAACAGTATGGGGTCAAGATTTGGTATAATGTCCTCTATTATGCACAAGTTAATCCGGTGGAACAGCTATCCGATCTTATATCGACGGCTATCACATTCTGATTGGGATTTAGGAAAATTGGATATGCCCTACGCACGACAATACACGAGGTTACGGGTTTCAATCCCCTTTAAGAATCCTGATGCGTAGTGCGAGTATGAACGGGGTACGAAAGAAAGATTGCATAGGGTTCAATATTCTGTTCAATATTTTATATTTCCATATATACATTTGGAAAGATAATTGCGCGACAGCACCGGGAAAATGAAACTAAATTCAAACCAAACAAGTGATTGTATTTGTCGAGAAGATATTGAATTATAAACGCAAATTTTATGAAGCCACAATTCAAATTACAATTTCGTTGGCGAAGGTTTCACGATAATATGCAGAGAGTTTCCGAATCGAAACTGTTAACAAGTTGATTTTAAAAAAAGAAAAGAGAAAAAAAGAATCGTCAAAAGGAATTCATGGTGTGTATTTCATCTTGAGTTTTATAAGAAAAAAGAAACTTCATAAAATGTAAGGTTCGTGTTTTTCATTAAAATCAATTCATTATCCTTATGCTTATGATTTTGAAGATATTATTTCTGAAATTACCGAACGCCAAAAACGAAGAACAAATATAGTGATATTCAATGTTCCAGAATCAAAAGAAGGTGACTCACCAGCTGAAAGATTTGAAAATGATAAAAGACAGGTGACTGAGTTATTGAATATTGTGGCACCCGATCGGTCATTAACCAATGTCAAACCTATTAGACTGGGTTCATTCACTAACTCAAGGATTCGCCCTATAAAAATAATTATGGTTAATGAAGAGGCAGCCCAACATTATTTGAGGAATGCAAAAAAACTCAAATCTGATCAAAAGCACAGAAACATTAACATGGCAGCTGATAGAACAAAGAAACAAATTGAGCATTATAAACAAATCAAACAGGAATTGCTAAACAGGATCAATAACGGAGAGACAAATTGTAGAATCAAGTACATAAATAACGTACCAAAAATCGTTTCAACAAACTAGATATGCCCAACAGTATCAATGATGAAAATATTTCCATCTACTACCAGAATGTTAGAGGTCTAAATAGTAAAGTAGATACATTTTCACCAAATGTGAGCGATTGTGAATATAACATGATTGCTATTAGTGAAACGTGGCTGAAACCTGTTGTTAATTCCAGTGAACTATTCCCAACCAATTATGATGTATATAGAAAAGATCGTAAGCTAAACCGATTAAATCTCTCAACTGGTGGTGGTGTATTGCTTGCTGTGAATACCACTATAAAGTCTGAGTTAATTAACACTCCTCAACTTGATGAAAACTTTCCTGAAATCGACCTCTTACTCTGTAAATGCTATTCATCTCATTGTGTTTTTTATGTTGTAGTTATTTACATTCCCCCATCTTTGCCATTTGATGAATTTAGTAATTTTATTGAATCTTTTGAAAGACATGAAGTGTTGCAGTCGAAAAGGGTCATAATCTTAGGTGATTTTAACTGTGCTGATTTTATTGATAACAATCTGGAAGATAGGCAAACCTACACTATCGCTAACTTTTTAACTTTTTTGGATCTACGACAACTCAATAATATTCCCAATAACTACAATAAAATGTTGGACTTGGTAATGAGTAATATGTCATGTACTGTAACTCGTGATTATATACCTCTTGTAAATGAAGACCTATATCATCCATCTCTATCCATTGTTCTCAATAGAATTAGTATGAAACAAAAAACTTTTGAAATTGGTAGCAATAAGAATTATAACTTCAAAAGAGCAAACTTCCTTACATTATATAATGAATTTTTACATACTAACTGGGATATATTAGATGGTGTAACTGATGCAAATATGGCAATTGAATGTTTCTACAATAAATTCTATGATATCCTAGATAGACATGTACCGACTTACAAGACCTATAAACGTACCTACCCTGTATGGTATACAAGTGAAATTATTAGATTGATTAAACATAAAGCAAAACTACATAAAAAATATAAAAAATCAGGAATTATTACTTATTATCATGAGTTTGGCTCAATTAGAAAAACTGTAAAAGAAAAAATTAAAGAGGCCTACGCAAATTATCTTCAAAAAATTCAGATCCAGCTGAAAAACGAACCAAAGTCATTCTGGTCCTTTATACATAACAAAAATAAAACCTCTAGAATTCCGACAAAAATGTATTACGGTGATCAATCATTTGAACACCCTCAAGAAATAGTAAACACATTTGGTAAATATTTTGAAAGCGTCTATACAGAGGTGGAACCTGAGTTGGAAAACTTTCAGGTTGATATCTATAACACAGTAGATATTAGCTGTGAACCAATAACCGTAAACGAAATCTTAAATGCGGGTAACAAACTCAAAAACAAATTAACTTCAGGTTCTGACAAAATTCCGTCCTTCATTATAAAAGATTGCCTGAGAGTATTAGTTCATCCATTGCGTACAATCTTTAATTTAATTCTTAGAACATCGGTCTTCCCTGATATCTGGAAAATTTCTAAAATTTGTCCTGTTCATAAATCTCAAGAACGCGCTTCTATCAGTAATTATAGACCAATCTCAATCCTGAATAATCCTGCAAAGATCTTGGAGATTATACTGTGTAATCGCATCTATCTGGCAACTCAACATGTCATGTCTGATTCTCAACATGGTTTCATGAATTCAAGATCTACAATCAGTAATTTATCTATTTTTAGTCAATACTTATGTGAATCATTAGACCGAAGAGGACAGGTTGATGCTGTTTATACTGATTTCTCCAAGGCCTTTGACAAAATAAGCCATAAAATACTTCTAAACAAAATTTCTTGTTTGGGTTTCAACAATATTTATCAAAACCTTTTGAAATCATACTTGAATAATAGAACACAGTATGTTACATACAATGGATTTTGTTCACAAAACTATATTGCAACCAGTGGAGTCCCCCAAGGTTCCAACTTGGGGCCATTATTATTCTTGATATTTATAAATGATCTTTGTGAGACACTCGATTGCAATAAATTACTGTTTGCAGATGATCTAAAATTATATGCTACTGTCTCTGATATGGATGATTGTATCAAACTACAAGAACAAATCAACTCCTTACATGATTGGTGCTTAAAAAACCACCTTTTCTTAAATATATCTAAATGTAAAGTATTGACTTTCACTAGAAAATCCAATACTATTTTTTACCCATACAAAATTAATAATATTATTCTTGAACATGTTGATAATATTAGGGACTTAGGAGTTCACTTCGACAAACAGCTTACATTTAACTATCACATAAATGAAATTACTAAATCAGCATACCGTGCATATGGTTTCATCTTTAGAAATTGTAGAAACTTTAATGATATTACTGCACTCTCATCTCTTTTTTCCAGTCTAGTAAGGTCCAAACTTGAATATGGATCATTGATATGGAATCCCATTTATATTCAATCCTCAACAATCATTGAGAAAG
>WOGJ01232138.1:0-10989 GCA_015342185.1 Leptinotarsa juncta
ATATAATTTAATAATTACTGTCACATTAACCACTGCCGAGGTTAAGTGGAAGAACAGTTTATTTTTATCGCCCTCAGATGAAAATAAACTGAACTTCGCCTTTTAGTTTCCTGTAATAAAAAAATTTGTATTAAACTGTTAATTACCTAATAATGGAAATAGTAAAGACGGATTATTTATTATTATTAAAAGATGCTTTAATGAGTCGATTCAGTATGGAGTATGGTCCATACTGCATGGGCCATACATACATACATACATAGGTGTGTTATATGTGGACATTCCGTTTTGATTTGAAAAAAAAATAGTCAGTTTAGGTATCTCTGACTTATGATTGTGTGGGGTATATAAAAATTAGAGTAAAAGAATTATCTTTCAGTATATTATTCACTATGAGAAGCTACTGTGATAGCGAAACATGTGATATATTTTTGAGACTAAACTTTGTGAAGGTAGAGGTATCAAACAACCATTCCGAAAATAGTCAAAACGCTAGAACTAACCTTGTGTGCCCAAATGATGGTGATATACAGATAGATGAAAGGAAAAATATATTAGTAGCTTCCAAAATATGCCATTGCAGCAAAATAAATTATTGTCAGAACCAAAACAATATATAAAAAAAACATTAGGATATAAAAAAATTTTGCTTCTTAAAATAGAGAAACCAATGTATCATATCTATGTAGCATGATTAAAAAATATTCATATCAAAAACTCTTTCCCTATCAAAAACAAATTACGGACAATAACATAACACAAACTATCCTAAAAAGTCTAGCCATCTATGATATAGATCCCATTTTCGAACTTTCCTAAAGCCTCAAATCTCTCAGAAGCTTTTCACATTATCGAACTACACACTAGCTTCGAATATAATAAGAGTAATATGTAATGTATTATCTATTGAAAATATTTTTTCCTCACCAAAACTAATATACTACTATCTCTCCGCGCATTTCGCTAACTAAGTTAGCATCATCAGGAGCAGTGGGATAGTAAAACGCGCGTCAAGAGGCAGCATTTTTGTTCTGGTTAAGGAAAAGATCTTTCAATAGGTTAATTTCACGCCATAGGTTTCACATTCCACTCATCAAACCTACCAGAAACTGTTGAACACAAACTATTAGATTGATACAACAAAATATTAAAAGGTCAAAGTTTACCCAACGACTAGAGAGAATATATCATACTAAGCCTTTTAAAGTTGAACCAAAGTGTGGATGATTTCAACATATTTAGACCGATAGCATTTCAATCGTGAGGAGTAAAGATAATTTAAAATCAGGTAGAATGGTATGTTTGAAATATTAGATCACTTGCACCATGGATGGAATAACATACCTAGGCCTTTGGGGTTAATCAGGTGGTTGTAGCTGATATTTGACTGATATTCAAAAAATATTCAATTCAGTGAAACATTTATTATAGATAACAAAGAAAACATTCTAAATGATAACTAGGGGTCTACCACAGGGATCGCCTTCAAGTCCATTATTGAATATTTCATTTCGGCTCCCAGCAAGCTAATAACATACGCAGAGGATTTGTAATTTCTGTTGAAAGAAATCATATACACAACATCGAGACTCCAATCAGTCATACACTACATAAAGTTGATAAATGGATGGTTGATCACAATTTCCAGTTATCTATACAAAAATGTGGTTCAACTACAACAGAAATATGTGACCAAAATCCTAATAGATATAAACAAAAAATTTAAAAAAAAATCAAATATTTAGGATTATGAATGGACTGACCTATTACTTCATGAAAATCATTAAAGGGCTACTGAGTAAGCGAAATGCCTCTAGAAATAAAATATGTTTGTGAAAATTGTTTAATTATTATCATGGTTAAATATATAGGAGTAACTCTCATTCAAAATCTCAAATGGGAAAATCACAGTAACAATAACATCAGACGAGTTAATCAGGAAATTAATGTAATAATAATAATTTCATTTTCAAGCAATTTGGTGAATTGTTATATAATTCAAAACCAGTACAATAAATCGTTTGTTTCTCATGAAAAATCTTTATAACCTAATAATAGTTAAAATGGCACATATTTGTACTATTCAAGACCTTTTTCATTGTTTTGAATTTTGAAGTTCCGCATAAGAATGTTATTTCAGTGACTTGAATAGAGTGTGGAAATAACTTATTGTTTTTTATGATTTCATGATGTAAATATTATGAAATGTATTCAGGTCTATTTTGAAATTACTGAAATTGAAAATGAGGATGATAAATTTCAAAAAGAAAATATGTTGACAATCTCAGTAAAAATGTTCCATGTTTTTTTAGTGTGTTTAATTTTAGTTTATTATTCACAGATGTTGGGACTGAAATCAAAAAAGAGGCAGAAGATATGCCTGCTCCTAGAAAACTACCACCCAGAAAGAAAAAAATCAAGACTGAGAATGTGGATATTCCAAAAAGACCTGCAAGAACCAGAACCAAGCCAAGGAAGTATGACGAATTTGATAGAGCTGTAAGTTTGATAGTTTGGGGAGTATATTCTCCATCAATCACATTTACTAGAGAAAACCACTCATGATGTCCATTTTTGGTCAGACAGTTGAGATGATATATTTTCTGCGATGTCTTGCACACTTCGAGCCACGGTGTTTGCTGACAAACTGACACTTTTTTAAATAAATTTACCTTTTCGGGGCATATTTCTTCGGCTACTGCAATCAAGCATTCTTTTATCATTTCTCCATATTTCTGAGAGTTCGCCAGCATTCCATCATTATGTAAGCCAATGAATGTACGCCATTCTCCATACTTTCCGCCGAAACATGGAATATTCATACTTGCGAGTTTAACCTTAAGATTCTGTTGGATAGTTCCTGACTTTTGTTGACTACTGTCTGATTGTCCTAGAGATGTCCTACTGCTTGAAATCGTTAGATTTTGAATCAAAGTTTTCATTGCTATGCAGAGAGATATATTTAGTTTCGGTTGCTTCCCTATCCTCACTCCGAAAAGTAACCTGTTCTAAATCTTTTTCGTCAATGGAGTTTCCTATTTTCCCTTGACAATTTTCATATTCGGAGAAAGCCTTTACCAAAAGAGATTCTCGTATTACCAATTCGTTGACATTAATAACATCATCAGCTGAAAGAGAATTTACAAAGTTTTCAATTCTAGTTATAGCAGCTTCACAGCGAGACCTCCTAGTCTTTTTACTGTCTGTGTTCATCTTTACAAAATTCAATAATATTTTTCTTAATGAAGAGAAATAGAGATGGAATCCTAAATTCACAAAATGAACCAAATGTAACTATAATGTAAACCTAAAAATATTCCTTACTAAATGATAAATTTCAAGATGAAAATAGAGTTTATAAAAATGGTTGTATTTTTAAATTGAATGTTTTTAGCAAGTCCCTGCTAACCTTGTTTTCTCCCATGAGAATAACAGTTGAAGTAATAAAACGATCTAACCTTTTTGTCCTTAGTTTTGGCGATTGGGCCAATTCGTCCTATTTTTTCATGCCACCCAGCTGTACCTGCGAGTGGTTGGAAATTTCCTTGGTGTCTTCAGAGAGGAGATTGATAACGAGATGAGCGACTCAGCTAAATGGGAAATGTGTCCTTCCTTTTGCAATGAACTCTTCAAGTGAAAGATGTGATGTATGAGTTGAGAAACTTGAGTTTGCGAAGTGTGTGACAATCTATGTGGAGCCAGAGAGAGAAATAGTCTTGAGGACGTGCTTCTTCCAAGTGCGGCTACAATGTGTAAAATTACCTTTTCTTCTTAGATCTTTGAGTAGAAAACTGAGAATCCGGTTTGAACTGACTACTTTGTTGGGTCCCAATTTTGGTTTTTGGGCTTGCTGGCCTCTTCTAGTGGACTGTATACTATTAAATAATGCGACGTAGGTAATTAAGTAACACACTTTATTCTGTTGCACCTTGTTTACAGATTTCACAGAATGTCGAATACGACAATTAATTAATCAGTTTAATTTGATGTGAGAAACACTATCACTAAGTTTATACAAATGAGAACCCTTGATATTCTCCACAATAAACTAACACTTATTACAAATACACGTAATAGACCTTTATTACTTTATCCTACAATCATACTGCTGAACGAGGGTACTCTTTCAGTGAGAGGTAAAGAAAATGTGACACAAGCTATTGGCTTAACAGTGTTTAGGAAACTCGATTTAAATTTGATTTATATTCCCAACAATCACCTTCAATCAAAAACTTTTGATTTAAATTGAAAATTACGTAGGACATTGTAATGAGTATTTTAGTCGACTTTTCAATGAAAATAATACCAACCAAATTGTACACAATCTGTAACAATCTGATGCATGGAAGTTAATTTAGAAACAGGTTATGCATGCCATTATGTTTTTTGAGATGCTATGCTATGATACACGATAAAACACACACAGATTAAAACTTTAAAATGATTTGATTCCTTTTTTCAGCTGTTTATGTCTGAGAGTTTTCTCTACTATTCACCTCAATACAAACAAAAAAATTAATGAATAATGTGTATTTCATCAGTTCGGACTTCCATTGTCTAATCTAATATTCTTCTCACAACCAGTACTTGTACTTCCTACATCAGAGGATTATCGGAAAGGATAAGAAGAATTGGTTGCAAGTACAACATCAGGACCTGCTTCAGATCTGGGAACACTATCCGTAGCAGCCTTACAAATACCAGGCCACCAAACGCGGACTGCAATTCCAAGAATTGCATTTACCGGGTACCCTGCGAGTGCGGAAACTAAGAGGCCATTGAAAGTTCGCATTGCCGAGCACAAAAAACACACGCAGCGAGGAGAAACTAGCAAATCTGGAATAGCAGAGCATGTTTGGACTCATCAACATAACATCAAGTGCGCTCATGGTGAAATCATTCACAAAGAGGAACACTGGTTTAGGAGAAAATTCAAAGAAGCCACGTATATTTTATCCAACAACGCATTTAGTCAAGCTAGCGTAGAGATACGTAACATATGGAAACCTCTAATCAGGGGAAAACGACCAATTCCCGTCAAACGGTCATCTCCCGCTAAAAACCAATGAAGCGGAAAAAGTGAAGGGGGATAGGCGAAAGCACTCGAGCGACCATATAAATAGTCAGATCTCGGAGGAATAAGTCCAGTTATCATCAGAAGACGATTGTGGATACTAACAATCGAAACATCGTTACATAACTTGGTTTGAAATCTTTTAATTTTTATCAATTTGTTTTCATTTTTGTTAATAATAATTTTTAATCTTTATTTTTCAGCTTTTATTTATATTTCAATTTTATTTGTTTGGTTGTAGCTTGTATGTTAATTCTTTGTAATTTCAGTTTTTGTTTAATAAAATTTTTATTTTCGGTTAATCTTATTAATTTTCCAATAGTTTTTTTTCAGGGTTTTCAAATCAATTTATATTAGATTAGACAATGGAAGTCCGAACGGATGAAATATACTCTCCACTGTTTTCTCACGTTGATTTCGGCTTCCTCAAATTTTCCCAATGGTGGTGAAGCTCCATTTGAACGGTGCATTAAAAAATGACTTGGTGTAACTTTATCCGGCTCGAAGGACCAATGTTCGGACTAGTCAGTCCTACTGTGAATTCCTTTGATTTATAGTCGAATTAAATCAGGAATTAATGTTTCAAATCAATATCTTTATTTTATAACTTTTTCAAAATTATTGTCAATGTCAGAATCATTTTTTTATAAATAAACCATGATCAATAATTTTAACATACCAAGTGAAGAAATTAATTCAAAGCAACAACATTAGTCATCACCCGAAGACGATTGTGAATACTAAGAAGGAAGGAATGGAGAGAAGGAATGGTTTGTGCCAAGAAAATTTTAGTTAAAACTATCTAGTGGAGTGTTTTGTCTGTATGAAAAATAAACATTTATATAATTCTTGATTTATTTATTCAGTGAAGAGCGCGTTTTCCACATTTCGTAGTTTGGAATTAGACATAAATAAAGATAGTGGATGGTGGTTGTGAGTTTTATTGATTCCTACATAATACAGAAAAATATGAAAAAAAAGTTCACAAAATTACTTAAATGCGAAAAAGATGTGAGTGATATCTCTAGTTTCTTATTTGCTCATCGTTATTTTTATATTTACGGATGAGAACTTCATTCAGAACGCTTTCAAAAATAAAGTGAAGAAACTTACATATTTCATATCCTAATTCATTAGTACTAAACTAAGTCACTACTACTAAACAGATTGCATCATTATTTTTCCGGACAAGTTGAAAAGCACTAAAGATGGAAATTCATTAGCATTGTTTGAGAGCTGTTGTGAGTTGTCAACGGAATGATTATCAGTAAAAAAGCATACCGACATAGATGATATGAATATTTGAGGATGTGGTGAAGATAACTGGTTTTATGGAAACTTATATTTTGATTCATTATCATATTATAAAATATTACAATTCGACCGCAATATAAATATTGCGTTAAATATAGAATACAAAACCGATTGTGGGTGAGAGATACTGCGTTTCAACATTTGTCCTTCAGTTGCAATTATATTTTTCTTGACTGACAGCTTGAAACCTTACAACAATTACTGTGCCATATAGTAAAACTTATCTATCTGAAAAATGTCACAACTAATGGCATCAATCAATTATTGACTAAGATATTTACGATACAGAATCTACAAGAGAATTATTGCATCATAATCTTGTTCGTTTCGGCGAATTTCTTTCGTTGGGGTCTGTTTCAAGAGATAAATCAATATTCAAATGAATAATGACTCAAAGCATTGTTTTTTACAAGGTTATTATTTTTACCTCCCCTGAAATGTTAGTAGGTTAGATACACATTCATTATTAATTTGGAAGTCCGAGTAACGAAACAAGACGGCGTGGCTACGGGTCTGTAATTGCCATCATTTACGAAATACACAGAAAAGTAATTATGTGTTACTATTTTAGTCAGTACTTCATTAATTATTCTGTAATTACATTATATTTTATATTCATTTTCCAACTTAGATATCTAGCAATCAAATGAGGAACATTAGACAGAAGTTATAAAATTCACCTACTGTGAAATCTGCATCAGAAATGATAGTTTTAAAGATCTGGGTACCAAAACGATTATTGAGAGCAAGTCTGGTAATAAACAAGTGTTGTCAATAGATATTCAACTATTGTGGTTCAAGATTCCACTATTATTGAATATTATATCGGCTTCGTACTAGATGTATGGAAATTGCTGGATGCGCTAGGTTAATCAGTTTAGCACAGATATGAGAGAGTGAAAGAGTGAAATGGAAAGTAGCCCAACAGAGAAATTTCAATAATTGACTTAATCAAGTATTATAGGTAATATAGTTTAATAAATTGATGAATATATCCGTTACTACGTGGTAGGAAATCATCATGAAAAATGAAAATTATAACTTATACCACTTGTATTTGTAACTAACGTTATTGCAGTTTCGTCCTACGAGTACGCTATTCTGGAAACCGGCGAGTAGACTAGGTCAATTTGCTCTTTTAGTAGGGTACAATCGCAGTGCTTATGTTTATGAATTTCCAAGGATTCCAACCCTTCCTTGAACAGTGCAAAATTTCCGTATCGGGAGCTTGTGGTTGCATTTCACTCCGGACACATGCTCCTATGTTGTTTAAAATATGTTAAAAATGTTATGTTTGAAACATGTTGTTTCTGTGAACCAGCTATCGCAGTCCTACCAACGATAACCCTCAGAAATCGAAACTTGGACGAGCTTATAAGAAGAAGAAGAATATATTTATTGAAATAGGTAACCCTCTAATATTCAATATTATATAAAACATATTACTAATATTATAGAAATTGAAAATAATTATAAAAAACTTAAAATGTAGATATAGTTCAAAATTGAATATAAAAAAATAAAAACTTCTAGTGTGAAAAATACCGACATATGCTATTAAAAAGACATTGCAATATAGATGCAGCTCCAATACAATGTTAAATAGAAGAGAACAACATACAAATATTATATTTATTATTATCATCTTACCAAGTATCATTCTATCTAGCATTATGGATGAATTTCAATAACTGTTTATTAAAAATACCTGATGATGAACTAGATTTAATTACATTTGATAATTTATTATATGTATCAAATCCTTTGAAAAATAAAGAAGTGACATAGTTAGGTAATACAACCGTAAAGAAACTGGTAGCCACCGTAAAGTTTGTAACATGTTTCCGATTTCAGTGAATCTATTCATTTTTAGAACAATTCACATACTGCGATTTTGAAGTTTATGTAATTGAGATGTTGGATTTAGATTAAACAAGAAAATAATAGGAAGCAGAGTAATCAAAATGTGGTTGGATAATCGCATTGTAGTAATTTTGCAGTAATTTTAGACTGAGTGAATAAATAACCAGAATTTCTTGTAAAGAAATATAGTTTTTTAGATATTTTTTCACATATATAATCGAGATGATTGCCAAAGAGTTATAAATTATCTAACTGGAATTCAACATATTTGATACATGACACAATTTCAATGTTTTCATTATCGATTTGTAGATTTACTTCATTTAAATTAAGGTTGTTCTATTTATATTTTGTTGTAATAATTATTCCTTTAGTTTTCATTTTATTCAGTTTGAATTTATTTGCCATGATGTACTCATGCTAATGCGGCATTCATTTTACCAATAGCTTTATCTAAGCTTATATCGTAGCATGCCAATTGTGTATCATCTGCAAATAAATTTACAAAATCAACATTTATAAACAAGTTTATATCATTCGAGTATAAGATGAAAAGCAGAGGCCCTAACACGCTACTCTGTGGCACCCCTATATGAATATCCAATTCCTGTGAGACTTTATCTGGAATTCTGTTTGGCTTTCTATGGGATAAGTAGCCTGATAACCATTGGTAAACGTTACCATCAATGCCATAACCTCTTAATTTTATAAGAAAAATATTACGACTAACGATGTTGAGCGTTCAGCTTGGGGCTTGAAACATCGACTCACACATCGGCCGATTGACTGAGTGAACAAAGAACCCACGTCGAACCGCCCGGCTACCGAACGACCATTTTGTTTGAAAATGTTCTTGTAGCACAATACTGTAGCAACTTTAGTTACAAATACAAGTGGTATATAAACCAGTTTTCATATCATTGTTTGTATTTTTGTTTATGTATTCAAAAACCATAAAATATGAAATCTGGAAGTGGAAAAATATCAGGAAATAAATACGCATGTTCCATTTGTTCTCGAGTATGTCCACAACTCTATAAAGTCAATATACTCGTACAGGGCTGTTTCGGAAATAAAATGAATGTTCAATTGTTCATATGTTCACAATTTCAGCTGTGCTGTTTAGTTTGTTGATGAGAGGTATAAAATTTAGAAGTGTTTTACGAGCTGGGCCATTTTCTGCTATCGAAAAAAATGGATCAAAGAATTTGCATAAAATTTTGTGTAAAAAATGGTTATTAGCACTTAAAACCACTAGAAATATTGACAGTGGCATACGGTGATTGTACTTTGAGTCAGAAAAATGTTCAAAAGTGGTACAAGCTTTTCACAGTAGATCGAGAAAATTTTAATGACGGCGCTCACCCTGAACGTCTCGGCACATCAACAACCGATGAAAATGTTAAGGAAGTGAAGAAAATTGGTATAGAAAATCGTCGAATCACTATTAGAGAAGTTTCTGAGGATGAAGGCACATCGGTTGTCTCCTCCCATGCAATTGTTTCAGAAATTTGAGGCATGGAGCGTGTGGCACCGAAGTTCATTCCAAATTTGTTGAATATCTACCAAAATAACCGTCGCATGGTCTATGGGTACATGGTTATGACATTGAAACCAAATATCAAGGTTTGAGTATTATGTTGAAGTTATACACTACTTATGAGAAGCAATACGAAAAAAAAATCATGACTTTCGCATCACAATAATGCACTTTTGGCCAAAAACAAGAAGGCAATCATGCCTCAGCCACCGTATTCACCTGATTTGGTATACTGCGACGTTCTCCTGTTTCCAAGACTGAATAGACCAATGAAAGGACATCATTTCACGACGATTCAGAAGACAAAATCCGAATCGTGAAGAGAGCTGAAGGAATATGCATACCAAAACTGTTTTAAGGATGGAAAAAATGCTGGCACCACTATATTATATCCGAAGGGGGCTACTTCGAAGAGGAAAAGATATAAATTGATGAAAAAATTGATATTTTTTAAAAAACTTTTTAAGAGAGTTAATGTTAGAAATAAGGTGAAATATTATCCCACATATAGGAATGATTCCAGTCGTAATTAGTATTCGAATTTATGAAAGGCGTACCAAACTTTCAAGTTCATCCCTTTCCTCGAGTTGTGTTTTCACTTTCCAAAATTTTCACTTGCTCCTCTTTTAACTGGCGGCATTACGTTGAAACTCATTTTTAATTTCAATGAATCACACGTTAAAAGGTAAGACCTCGTTAGTTCTTAGTTCGTACAAGTTTCTCAACTTCTGAGAGTTGTCGTTCGTATGGGAGCGATAGCTGATTAACGGAAAAACAGATTTTAAACAGATTTTAAACAGAAACAAGGAAATTGTTGTATACAGCGCCATTCAGTTGTGATTGAGTTAAAACATTTAAACATCTAGTTTGTGAAATGTATGATATTCATAATTGTCGAATTTCGAATCATTTTACATTTTCGGAAATTGTTAGTCTATCATGATGATAAGTGAAACAGAAATGTGTTTTCATTTATGTGATCAACAACTGGTGTACCCACTCCACATTGGTTGCCAATTACACAACACAACAAAAAAATATTTTTTGAATGTTTCCTACACTGAATTAGTCAATTTTTACTAATTTTGGGGTGATAAAAAAGAAAATAACAATGAAAAATTTTTATTAGCTCTGGTTTCTGAGATACACAGTACTTAATCTTAAAGAGTAGTTATACTATACGTGAAAAGTGAAAGTA
>WOGJ01232239.1:0-15785 GCA_015342185.1 Leptinotarsa juncta
TTAATTGTAATCTATTTTTTAAATATCTTCTTCACTTGCATCTTACTTATAAAAAATATAGGCAAAAATTGACAAATTTCAAGCGTCTAATAATGTATTTACGATACTTTTTTTTCCTTTTTCGGCAATTCCAGATATTGTATCGCAACCTAAAAACACGATACAGAAATGAAACAATAATTTTGAAAGATTCATGTTTGAAACTATTACATGTGAAAAATAGGTCCTTTAAATTTTCAGAACCTGGTTTGAGAAAAAATGTTGTGATCATTTGAATTTATTTGATATACCTGCTTGCTGTGCAATGTATCTCGCAAATATTTATTCATGATCTCTTTCACCGTTTCATTTTTCTGTCAAATTACTTTGTGCAGTAAAAATCCACCGTCGACGACATGCACTATGCCGTCAGAATGCGTTGGTGTATTCACACTCACAAATAATTCGTAGAGTTAATACTTTACATTTTTGCTAAGATAATTTTTTGTAAAAACTGACAGTGAAGAAGGTGCATGCTCGTATTGTAAATAAGTTTTCATAACTTTTTTACTGTCGATCGTTAACGATATCATTTGAAATAGCAATAATAGATGAATAAATAATGGACCTGTTAAATTTTACACTGCCAAAATCCATTCCAACATTAGTTTGCAAAGATTTTTTTCCTTCTTCATACGTTTCGTGGCAGATATTTGAAAAAGATTCTACAACCTTCTCAAAATATTGTAGGTGTCTTATTAAATATTAACTTCAATAACTTATTTGTTTGTTAATTATAGCAGTATATTTCGATTTGCAATTTTTTTGTATATCAATGTACCATGAAATCATTCGTTTTTTAAAGTGAAAATTTTAATAAACGTCTCAAAATTGTTCATAATGATTAAAAAAAATCGTATCAATCGAATCAAAATAAGGTGAATAAAATAAATTACAGTGTAGTTGAGATTACAGTTTTCACCAAATTGTGAATATTCACAATCGAAAAGTGGTTGGATTGATTTTTTCTTATAATTTTCAACTTTTTATTGTTTTTTATTTATTGATTATTTTTATTAATTCATATTTCTTTTTTACTCTGTGATCAGTTCCATCTTTCGTCTTGACTATTCATTCATTTTATTGTATTTTCATTTCATATTTCATTGCTTAATAGAATTATTATTTTAGTTATTCATTCTAATTTTATTTATTCTTTCATAGATTTCTAATCATATCAGACAATGGAAGCCCGAAATGCTAAAATTCTCAATGAAACCTTGTCAACCACTTGCAAACAAACATATCTGGATGTTACTAGTTCATGACTATTTCTAGTGAATCGTACAATAACCCATGTGTTTGTTGGATTGAACATTTTTTATTCCGTCATAATTTCTCTCTTATATTTTTCAATATATCCCCATCATCTAACCAACGAAAAATCTTCCCAATCTGATTAAAACAAACAAAACAATAATTAATAACGTAATTGTTTGAGTAGATCCATTAGTCCCCCGAACAAATTATCAAACGGTCAATTATATACTCGTTCTACGGAGTATATAGCGATTTGTACAACAAAACCAACTCCTCTCGAGTTTGAAACTTTCCTCTTCCAAATTGTTCTCTATTTGTTTCAATTTGAACATTTGTTGGAAAGTTACGACTCTTTTTTGTGGTTTGCATGGGATCAATAAAACGTTTACTTTGTTATAATTGATTCAGGTAAATAACAAGACAGAATTTCAAATGAAAAATTTTCTAGCGATGTACGAACAGTTTGATTCCGATCAAGATATGTTGTTAGACACATTTATTCATTAATATGAAAGATACTAACTTCGATTTCGTTTCAAATATATAGTGAGCTCCCGTTTCACAATCAATGAAAATTATACAGAAATCCAATTCGATAACTTGGAGCAAAGGAAAATGAGTGAAAGAGAAAGATGTTTTTTATCTGGAAGCAGAATGAGGATGTACCTAATATTGACCGGCAATGAGGATGTGATATTGTCAGTTTACTTCGAGAGAATTGATAATTCATACATGAACAGTCCCTATGATGAAACTAACAAATCTTTTGCAATAGATGGTTTCAGAAGTGAAAACCACACTGGAAAAGTGTCAAAATCTGATAACATCGGATTGGAACAGCAGTTTACAGCAAGGCCGTAGCCAGTGGTGTAGTGGTGGAGCACTAGAAAAACATGAAATATAAAAATAACGAAAGAAAGAAAATGGTGTTACATGAAAATATGTATTTATTAGAAAATCATTACAGAAATATTAACATCTTTTTACAAAATCATATTTAGTTTTCTAGCTTTCTTTGCAGCAAACAAATCAATTACCTCCTCGGTGTCGATGCCAATTCTATGTTCCTGGCTTGTGGAGTTTCTTAAATAAGTTTTGAGGCGTTTCAGAGAAGAAAACTTCCTTTCAGGGGTACATGTGGAAATAGGTAGTGTCGCCAAGGTATTTAAAAGTTTGTACGCACATTGCCGTGAGGTTTTTTCATTGTGTTTCGGGGAAGTTTTTTTTAATATTCTCTTTCAAGCACTTGGTTCGTTTTGCCAAGGACTTGATAAAATTTCTAACGGATTTCATAATTTCAATAGTACCTGTATCTGTAGAGTAGGGAGGGTGAGTGTTGGCCCACAGCACTTAGGCCATATGTGACCCACTGTACATCCAAAGAGTGGTTCTACTAAGTTGTTTTATTTGTATTACATCACTGATTGCCTGCAGCAGAGGTTGCGCAGTGTGCGCTTCTCGCCTAGTCTCAGCCTCAATTGACCCATTCCTACTTCGAGGTTTACACCAGCCGTGTGCAATCGTAACATGGCCTTCAACACAATCTTCTTAACGGACAGGTCCAGAGGGGACAGACTAGTAATTAATTCCATTGCCGCGGTTAGAGTTTTTCTCATTACTCCTGTGATGTTTCACTAACCCAATCGTTGTATTTGATATAATTTTTGGATGGCCGTTGCTTGTAGAACTTTCGGGGGATCAATCCCCCTTGATCCCCCTTGGCTACGGCCTTGCTTCCCTTTGACGTCATACATGTTGTGCAGTTTTCTGTTATAATTATTTTCTGAAAATGCCGTATTCGAAAAATATTCTCCATGTCAGAGTTTGAAGCATTTTTTTCGCCCATTAGAACATTTATGGCATATTAGTGTGAAACTGTATTGTATTCAGTCAGTTTTTCAGTTAATACAGAAAGAAGTATGCCCCCTTCAAAAGTGAATCTACTTATAATATATTTATTTACCAAAGAATCATTACATACACTTTCAATTTATTATTGAAGAATCCAAGTGGATCACTAAAATTTTAAAATAAGTAACTAATTATTTGTAAATATATAGTAAATTTATAAAATATTGGTAAAATATTGGAAAGCAATTAAATAAATGAATAAAATATATAAAAAATGTTATCGCTAGTAAACAAACACAATCACATTATAAACATATTCAAATACTAATGAGGAACTAAATGAATAACAATAATACTAATTTAAGCACAGTCACATATATGTATAATTGATGTGCTGAATGAAATTTATAATTTTAGTAACGATAATAACTTGAAACAATTAAAACACAATCATATATATGTACATTTATTGAATACCAAATGATACACAAGTAGATACGACTTTAGAGCATAGATACATTTCAATTTGCGTTTTTCAGGTCTATTAAACAGTGTATCTTATTTCTAGGTGGCATATTAGTTCATTGATAAATACATTCAGAAGAAAACAAGAGATGGGAATTAATTCATTTGACTTGTCATATCATTTTCAATTCATTGAAAAAACGTACTACATATTTCCAACACTACTGAAAAATGGATTTCCGAGTTTAATTATTGGTTAGCCTTTAATAAGAAGCTAATTCACACAACAGGTCAATTCAATTCAATTGTCATCTGAATAACAGATTTCATTCTGGTTCTGTCATTAAATTCCTTGAAAAAATATAATCGTATTCCAATTATCCTTGATGTATTTGCATTGCAATTAATTTGGTGAATAATTGTTGTATCAACAATGAAAAGACGAAACGCTTTAAAGGAAGTGATGGTAGAAACGATTTCACTTCTTCTAAATGTTGACTAAATTTTAAATTTTTTGAAATTCAAGTGCCTTGAATCGCAGATTTGGTCAATAATTTTCAGCGACTATTTCCTTCATTTCGATAAAATGAAGGCTAGGCCACCAACTGATGCAATGTTTCTTCCCATAGGCAATAAAACTGACAGCAAGGAAATTAACATCAAGGTGTTATTATTTTTGAACATCGTGACTTTCGGGACCTATTCATGCATCATTATTGCAATATCAATTACTGTCTTAATCAAATTGTAGTAATGAAATCAAATATCCTAATATGACTGTACTTTCGATGCATTGTTTGGAAACTTTGGTATAGTAATGAATATCATTGGAGTTTTTTCCCAACACCAAACCATTATTTCAACACCTCGACACGTGTTTCGATCATCAAGTGATCATCTTCAAGAGGAAGATTGTAGATAATTTTCATAAGTCGGCATTGGTAGAATCGAACTCTGGCCAATGTTAACAAATAATTTCAAAAGTTAGTTTGAAAAAATATTTGTGATGCACTGTTTGGAACCTTTGGTGTAGTAATGAATATTACTGGAGTTTCTTTTCCCAACACCAAATCGGGAGATCTTCCTCTTGAAGATGATCACTTGGTGATCGAAACACGTATCGAGGTGTTGGGAAAAGGTACAATGATATTGAAAAAATATTGTCTGCGAATATGCAAGAGTGTCTTAGGATCAATTTGGAATCGATTTTAGGCTGCATGATCTTTCTATAGAGAGGAGTATATATGTTGTGATCCAGTCAAATTATATTCATATTTGCGTTCTGAACGAGGGTGTAGTTAGGTTTCTTTGAATCTGATTTTCAAATTGTATACTTGTGTTATATATAGACAAACCATGGCGTTTTTGAGACAAATTAATATTCAAAACAATAAAGGGTCAGTTATGGAAACTTGCGGAACTAATCTTCTTTCGTTTGCAAATTTTTGACTCTAGCTTCACTTCCGATTTGTCATTTGTGCATAACATGACACGAAAATGACAAGAAAAAATTTTTTTGATATTGTAAGTTTCAGTTCAAAAATGCATGAATATACTAATGAATGAAAGAA
Source organism: Leptinotarsa juncta (assembly GCA_015342185.1). Lineage (NCBI taxonomy): Eukaryota > Metazoa > Arthropoda > Insecta > Coleoptera > Chrysomelidae > Leptinotarsa > Leptinotarsa juncta. The sequence goes on from WOGJ01232239.1 coordinate 5,187, forward strand.
GAATTAGTAAAAAATTGTCTAAAACTAACAGGCAAGTAATTATTCATTTTCATAAAAATGACTTTCAATCAATTACAGTTCATTTTTGCAACTAGCAAAACGTTCTTCAAAAGTATTCTCATGAAGTTTCTACTGTAGCTATTATTGTTTGAAAGTCAGAAAATCGAAAATAATAAATGTTTGCTACTTTATTCATGAATGAGGGTATGATTAAAGTGAATGTACTCAATTCTCAATTGTTGGAGTCGAAACAAAAGAGTTGGCATTTTCTTTTTTCATGCTTTTCCAGGGAAAAATCGTAGCTCCCAGTTAATTACGTTGAAGGCATCAAAAGGAAAAAGATTATTAGCCTCACTTATATGGTATGTAATTCCGCTTTGAGTTGTTTTCACATAAGTCGAAGCAATTCTTTCGCATTTTATTATGTTCATCGGAGCATGTCCTGCATTCAGCGGCTTTTTCAGTTTGAATATTATTTTCAACTGTTTTCTGAATTTTGAGCCAAGAATCTGTGAATTATTCCACGTTAAATATTCAGAAACTTCCATTCAACATTTTCTTCATCAGTGAAAATACGATTATTCTTTCATCTCTCTGTGATATTTTCAATTATTTTCCAAATAATTTTATAATTTAAAATTTTTAATATCTAGAAATTCAATTTTCAATCGTATTGCAGAATCTATCCCAATATATTTGCTCAAATTAAAAATAACCTTGGTTTGGCATTTCATTCAAAATACTTGTTAAAATGCTAGTAGTAATTTTAGATATTATACTACGGTAAAACTGGCCAGTAATTGAAGAAAATATATAACAAAAAGTTTCTTCGAAAAAAGAAACAATAATTTAGTATGAATTGGAAAAACATTTTCAGCTGGGAATGTAAAAGCCCTAAAATAAGTAATTTAAACAGAGATAAAAGATGCCAAACTAAGTTGAATAATTCAAATTATTTATTTAATTAATCAGAAAAATTGTATTATTATTCCTGAACATGAAATTTGTTTAATTCACAAATTGAATGAACAGGAAGCTAAGTTTTTGTATAGATATTTATTTTAGCATTGCGAATGATGTAAATAATGTTCCAGACTATACAGGGTGTTTCAAATTCCAACCTCACCATTCGGATCTCGGAAACTAAGAGAGATACGAAGATAGTTAAATTAGGGCAGAATATTTTTTCAATAGCTTTTCAAACTAACCAAACTTGGTGAGATTTTGATACAATAATTTGAACATAGTTCGATGTGCTTGTCGTCTTTCGGGATATAAGTTTAAATACATTTCGGATGTCTTTACGCTGTTTGTAACGTATTTGTAATAAATTTGTATCATATCTATTTTTTTTTCGTTCGTGAAAGCCATTTTTCGCCAGAAATTCAATGACTTATACAATAACAAAATGTCATTGAGTGTAACAAATTGAAAGTCAAATTTAGAAACATCAAAGTCACAGCCTATTATGATAAGAATTAAATTTTTTCAATATCTTCAACTTTTCGAAAAACACTGATATCTTATGATACATCATTGAAACAGAAAGAATCCAATGTAGCGCCCATAAGAAAGAATGGCGTTGACGATGATGAAAGAAGAAACGTCAGATAGTAAATCTGAAAACACCATTATGTAGCAGGGAAAAAGTAGCATTGTGGAAGTGCAATTTATTTTCGAATCATTCGATAAATAAAGCCAGAAAAAAATAAAAACCATTTTCCGAAATTTCAGAGTTTTGCCGGTGTCTCCGGATATACTAGGAATTTCAGAACTTTCAATATGGCAAATTGTTAGGTAAATGCGCAACTTTGCCCTAATCCAACCATCTTTGTATCTCTCATAGTTTCCGAGATCCCTATGGTGAGGATCGAATTTGAAACACACTGTATAGTATCAGTGTAAGGTGATAATAATTAAAAAAAAGTAGAATATGATGGGAAGATGAACGTTCATCTGATATCCCAGATAAATTTCTCCATTTTTTTTGTGACGATAGTTTTGATATCATACAAGTTATAAATATTCAGACCTTTCAATAATGACTTAGTTTTGCTATGCACATATTTTCACACCATCTTTGAGGTACAATCTATCATCCGTTCGACATATTTCATTTTTGACATGTCACACTCAAACCACAATTCAATCCAAAACCTTACAGGAAACCGTGTTGAGCAGTGAATAACAAGATAATGACAAAATAATTATTACTGATTCTAATAATACTATAAGACAATACTATAACAATACTATAAGACGGAACTGGTCAATGTTTCTTTGAGAATTCATTATAATGCATTTGAATACTATTTCATTGTGAGATTTTCACTTGAAATTTACCAAACCACATATTGTATCAAATCCAGTAATGGAATGTAAAGCTTTTATATATCTCATTAACCAATATTCTTAGACGTCCCGACTTTCTTTTTTTCTGGATAAGATATTATCACGTTAGAAGTGAACCACGTTTACAATAGCACATGATATCCGTTGTTATAACAACCCGGGTTCTAACATTCAATAAAAAACTGGCCCTTAACTGCCATCGTTGCCATCACAAGACATTTGGCTCACTCCTCGAAAATTAGTCGAATGCGCTGTAATTTTTTTTTTCTTTCGTGATGATAGAATATAGTTGCTTTAGGTTACTCTTCCTTAAATTAGTCCAAAAATTACTATATGTATGGATTGCAAATCTTCATTTTAATGAATTTCATTACTTCGGACATCCATTGTCTAATATGATTCTACTATGATCCGAAATGTATGAAAAATTAAACAAAATTAGAATGAATAGTTAATATATCAATTATACTTAGCAATAAAAGGTGAAATGAAAATACAATAAAACGAATAAAACTACCAAGATGCAAAATGAAAATGAACACAGAGTAAAAAGAAATTAAAAAGAATGAGAATAAAAGTAAGCAGAAAATTAAAAATGAATTGAAGAAATGAAAAAGATTTAAAATCAAGTTACTTCACGAAGTTTCGATTGTTAATATCCACAATCATGTTCGGGTGATGACTGAAAATAGTCCAGTCATCACAGTCATGACTATTTATAGGTCATTCGAGTGGTTTCACCTATCCCCTCTTTTCTCTCTCCGCTTCACCTGTTCAGCAGAAGTTGACCGTTTGGCGGGAGTTGACCGTTTTCCGCTTGATTACAGGTTTTCATATGTTGCGTATCCCAATGCTAGGTTTACTGAAAGCGCCGTTGAAGGATCGAATAGACCCACTCATTTTTTAACTTAACTTAACCTAATCTTCTTGTGGATGATATCAGCTTGGGACCACTTGATGTTATGCTGATGATCCCAAACGGTCAAAAAACACAGCGAGGAGCTGTGTTTTTTGCTTAAAATAGCCTTTTAGTTTTACCGATATAGGATTTGCCGCACTCACAGGGTATCCGGTAAATGCAATTCTTGAAATCGCAGGCCGCATTTGGTGGACTGGTTTTTATAAGGCTACTACGGATGTAATGGTGTTTTCGGATCTGAATCAGGTTTTGATGTTCAACTTGATCCCAATATTTTTTCCTTTCCGACAATTCTCTCACGGAGGGAGGTAGAAGCACTTGTTGGTTATTGTATCAGTTTGAAAATGTCCTGCAGTAACATGAGTGACAAATACAAGTGAAGTTTTATTGCCCATTTTCCATTTTTTATGATGCCTAGTTCCTTCTCGAGACCTTCCTTCGTATTACAGAGCCTGAATTGGTAGTGGTTGAATTCGTGGTTCAGATACTGTCCCGTTTGAGTGTGTTTTCGGTATACAGATATTTCCCGCTTAGTGTGGGTCTAGCCTAGCCTCTCTCTCCAGAAAAATGTGGAGGGGAGGTAGATCCGGAAAGATCCTCATGGGCGCTGACAGTGTGGTACTAATGAGATCACTGATGGCCAGACAAACTTGTCTCTGTAAGCCAGAAAGCTTCGCCTGAGCCGTTTTCTGTGAAGCTTTCGGTCACCAGGCAATTGCTCCATAAGTGATCATTGGTCTGACAATCATCATCCAATAGATTTATTAGGTACTTAAACCCCAAGTTTTACCACAAATCCTTCGAAATTTCCATAAGCACACTCTGGCTTTGTGTAAAACGTTTTCCAAGTGAGCGTTTAAGGCGAGTTTTTTATCGAGGACAATGTCAAGATGTTACTAATGAATAAAAAATTCGTTTTTGTCTTTGAAAGCAATCTACTTCCAAAGGCAGTATTTATCAGCTGATAGTAAAAAAATGCTATGTGATTCTTTAGTACTAGCGCATTTTAACCAACCACTGCAATGAAGTATACAGCCGTACAGAAAATACAATTATCACGTGTTCGACTTATCTATGGAATTCGTAAATTTCAACGCATATCAGTTACCGAAAAACTTGAATAACTCAAATGGTTCACTATGTACCACAGTCGACGACATCATATGGCTTGCATGTCCTATTTCCTACTATTTTTCTGTGGAAGAAGTGTTATCTGAACAACTGTTATCTGGACCGGATTGCCATTTATTTACTATGAACGTTTTATGTATTGTCTCTGTTGGTGATTATTATTCCAATTTATAAAATGAAATATTCTTTCGATAAAACTGCAGTTCTCAGCAATGGAATTATCGCAATGACTGAAACCTGAACGACGACCCTTGAAGCTTAAAAGTGATGCGATGAATAAAATAAAATATTGAACATTGAAATATTGAATTGAATTGGTAATTAGTTCATTGTCTGAAGAGTGAATTTCATAATGAAGAATGAATAGAAATGGATTCAAGAACTATTGTTTTTTTTCTTGAAAAAATCACATAATCTATTCGTATATGCAAGATTTTCACTCAATCAATCAGGAATTATCCCAACTCATTTCGGAAAGTAAACAAAATAATGCCTGGAATACCTTGTCGACGAGAAGTAATGGCTTTTGTAATTACCTCAAAAATTTCCAGACAGGTTAGTAGAAAAAGTATTGGATGACAAGCTTCATTATGAAAACATTCCAACTTCTGAATGTTTTCCGGAAACACTGTCGAAATGACCTCGTAAACCTATAGTTTTAGCACCAACAAACATCTTACTGCATCATGTTTACTTTCACGACGTCTTAATTTCTTTTTCATGCCTTCGAAAATGAGAAGGCAGACATCAAAATAAACGCTTATTCCCAGAGGTGAAGCGTGTAAGTTCGTTATTTCATATCTTGTTTGAAATATACTGCGTTGAATAGAAAGAATGTTTCGAAAGAAGTAGGTTCAATTTCGGAATTTTATATTTCTTTTGGACATTATAAATATGAGAACAATTATTATTTCAAACACTATTTTGTACTCTATACATTAAAGTTTATAATTTATTTTAAACTTTATTTATTGCCGCTTTTCAGCTTATTACTGTATGATAACTTATGATGCAGTGTTTGGAACCTTTGGTGTAGTAATGAATATCTCTGGAGTTTTCCTCTAACTCCAAACCATTATTTTTAACACCTCGACACGTGTTTCGATCACCAAGTGATCATCTTCAAGAGGAAGATCAAACTAATCATACTTACATCATACTCATTTATACCATTCAGGTATTCAGGTACACCATACATAGATAAAGGTATTTACCTGTATCTAGATGTATCTTGGTGATCGAAGCATGTGTCGAGGTGTTAAAATAACGGTTTGGTGTTGTGAAAAAACTCCAGTAATATTTATTTGCTATATGATAACGTTGAGTGATTTTCGGTCAAATTTTTTCTACAAATTCTAATTGTACCAAAGTTTCCTTGACAGTGGTGGCGCTAAATAGAGGAAAAATGCCTAGTTATAAGGCTTTCGAGCCAGGTCAGCGGAAGGCGACGGCATTATTCATGTACCAAAGCGCTGCCAAAGCAGCTAGACAAATCAGCTAGGAATTTAGCATTGATAGTTCGACGTTGGTTTGTGAAATTCGTCCCGGAGATTTCGATGAGACGCGAAGTAGTCGACCTACAGTAAATCCAGGACGAGGATTTGAGAACTCTGTTGGAGACTGAACCATCACAAACGGTACGCGTAATGACAAAAGAACTGGTCGTCAGCTACCATTCGATTTTTAATGGTTGAAAAGGTCAAAAAGTTCGAAAAGTGGGTACCTCATGATTTGAACGAACGACAAAAATTGTCACGTTTCGAAGTATGTTCTTCTTTGCTTTCGCGAAATCAAAACGATCCTTTTTTAGATAGGATCGTCACGTATGATGAAAAGTGGGCTTAAGATAATGGCAGACGTTCAGGATAGTAGTTGGACACCGATGATCCACCCAGGCACTTTCCAATATCAAACACCCACCAAAAACGGCCATGGTTACTGTATGATAGTCAGCGGCTGGTGTAATTCATTGTAACTTCTGCACCGGGCGAAACCATCACAGTAGAGTCATATTGGGAGGAAATGGACAAAATGTACCGAAAATTGAATCAGCAGCCGCCGACAATGTTCAACAGAAGATGTACGATACTATTTCACAACCGTACGTTTCATAAATCACCGTCCGAAAGTTGAACGAATTGAGCGTGGAAGTTCTACCCCACCCACCAACTTTCCAGATCTCCTGCCAACCGACTACCATCTTTTCAAGCACTCCGATAACTTTCTCATCAGTAAAACCTTCGCATATCAGGACCAGGTAAAAACGGCCTTTGTCGAATTCATCGAATCCCGCGCACCCAATTTTTATGCTAATGGAATTAATCGACTTGTGTTGCGTCAAAAGTGGACTGATTCGAATGACGTTTATTTTGATCAAATTGAATAAGTTTTTACTGGGATATTGCAGTTTCAGTAGATGTTGCCCACTTCGAGATCCTTCCAAATTATTAAATGTAATTTTCAATCAGAGGATTTTTCTTAGAAAAAATTGCTAAAACGCTGAATATCCACAATTTCTCATGTAAACACTCTCCTAGAAATTTCATAAAGCCTGACCCCGTTTGAATGTTGACTCTTTCAAGTGCCACTTTATCAAATATCAAACAACCCCACCTATTTGCCACACACAATGCAATATTTCTCGAGAAAGGATACAAGTAACCCTCTGGCGACGACAATCCTCCAATTCGGAGACAGATACCAAGCGAGTATTTCCAGAAGAACAGAGGCGCAAATATCCCCAGGTAGCTCATACTCATATCGGAGCCAGAGCAACCATCAGACTGTTCCCACGAGAACAGTTCATTGAAAGAGATGCACAAAGTGCAGCAACGCGTCTCGGGCTATTGCACCCCGGCGCTTCTCGACGAAGATAAAATATGCATCCGCCGTGTGCGAATGAAAAATCATTGGTCGGAGTTTATTGAAAAGGGCAGTGTGAAAGTGACGGGGGCTGTGGGTTTATGAAGAGCTGAGCCGGTTTTGAGGGTAAAGAAGATTTGCATTGGAATACAATTTGAATTTCCTATTTCATATCGATCTGCATTCGGCATAGTCGATACAAAATCGGCGTTGTTAAACCTTTCATAACTTTTCAAATAAGGAAAATGACCTTCTCTGAAACAAATTAAACCCTACCTTATATGACTTTTCGAACCACGAATAAAGTCTACCTTCTCGATATTGAGACATTAGTTCATTAGTACGTCCTGAAAAGTATAGTTTTAGAGTTTATCGTGGTCAGACATACACGGCGAGAGACTGATTTGTAATATGCGACATCTAACTGAGCCAGAGACAGTAATTTTTATGAAATGCAATATCCATAGGATGTAGTAGACTTTTCATTTCTATCTGAAGAATATATTTCTGAATGATGAGTTTTTCTTTTTCTTTCAAGTTTTAATTTTTCTTGTATCAATGATGGAGTTGAAAGACAAAACAGGTGTTTTCTGATTATAATTCTGTCTACAAAATAATTCATTTGTTGTTACTGATCTACTGTCCAATTGCTCTGTATTCCCACTACTCCTGAAAATATATGGTAGCGCTCAACTAGTAACGATAAACTTCGTTCCTTCGTTCATTTAGTCAAAAACAAGCTCAAACATTCAAATCTGAATTTCAAAATAATAGTATACAATGTAAGCATTCGACAAGATATTCATAAAATAAAAAAGTTAAAAATAGAAACAATTATTGAACAAAATTCAGTTTGTAAACTTTCACAGCTGGATATAAGTATGTGAGAGGTACAGCGAAGAAGAATTCGAGCGGGTCGTACGACCCAGGAGAGAAAACACCAAAGTAACCCCAGCTACGCTGGTCAAGGAAAAAACTTTCCTTTCCTATGTCAACCTTATAGGAGATTCTTAGAGAAACACGACGTGAAACCAATATTTAGGCCTTGTAGCTGTTGGTCGGTCAACATCGTAACTACGAAAAGAAGTGTAGGTATAGTCGATGTAAAGAATATTGTGCACTCTTAAAGTTAGCGGCACTTTCAAAGGCCAAAAAAAAACGCTGCATAGAAATGAACTGGCAGCGAACTAGTCCACATAAACAGTAGACTTGGTAGTTCGTATTGGATAGTTTTTACTAACCGAGTTTTATGATCGCCTGGAGAGTCATAAAGTTGAATTTGAAGTCATGTTACGGTAACGAATAGAAATCGGGGAATGCGGGGATGGTTGACGCCGTCGTGTTGAAATCAATTCAGGCACTGATCGCGATTTAAGTGTTGAAATTCGATATTGGTGCAGTTATAATTACTTACAATTTTTGTTATCCGTTTAAAATGTAGCGTCTTTGGACAAGTACTAATAATAATAACGAGTGTTATAACCACGAAGACTTTTTCCAGTGTAGTGATTCCAATAGCGATGGTGAACAATGCGAAAAAGAGATACCAGTAAATAAGATTCGGATGCATTTGCATATTGAAACACTGGGAATATGTTTCAATGTATACAAGCATGTACGTCTCAAGTTTGGTTTCGAGGGAAGGAAACTATTACAAGCAACATTAGATTTGACCGAAATTCCTTTCTCAACTGTAGATACGTAAAATAGGAAGAAATTGAATACTTCCGGCTATAACATGAGATGCTGTCACAAAACTCTTCAGAATTGGATAAAGAAACTAGGATTCAGATTTAAAATAATGAACAAACGTTGAGCAGTTATGGAAAACTGAAGAATAGCGGAATTGCGTAACAAATAATTAGAACAAATAACTAAATATAGACAAGAACAACGGCAAATTTTCTATTTTCTATTTAGACGAAACTTGGGTATGACACTCACGAGATGGCTTCCGAACTCTTTGAAATTATGTGGAAAAAACTTGAGGACTGCAATGTTGACTGTTATAGGAACATGGCAGCTAATATTTTTGAGAAATGGTTTGAAAACACATTGATCCCAAATTTGGATTCGAATAGTGTAATAGTTCTTGACAACGCTTCTTATCATTCGCAATAGCTCATTAAAGTACCGAATGAAAATTCGAGGAAAGATGAAATACAAAGTTTTTAATGGATAACAATTTGTATTTTGAAGATAACTATACCAAAAACTAACTACTTGAAGTTTTACAGACATAAAAGTATATGCTGTTGTGAGTAATGCATAAAAGTATAGACACACCATACTAAGACTTTCCCCTTATTTTTGTGTTTTCAATCCCATCGAGTTGATTTGGGAAAAATTGAAACAAAGCATCAGGCGTAAATTTTTTTTCCAAAAATTGATAAGACCGTATAATAGAGCTAATTAAAGAAGGAGTATCTAATATTACCGAAGAAGACTGGCAGAAAAGGATAAAGAAGTAATTTTGGTAGAAAAAGACTATATCGAGATGTGACACTTCCATATTAATGGTGGAAATAAATTCATTTTTGATTTAAATGACGTCAGTAATAGTGAAACAGAGAATATTGAAGAGGAATCATCAGAAGCTTTCGAAGAAAGTTAGTGAAGTGTTAGTGTTAGTGAAGTTGTTAATTATATATTTAGCAATGATGATATATTTTATTGTAATTTAATAGAGAGAAAATTTAATTTTTTTTAATGAAAGTTTTTGAAAATTTAGGCAGATACTTCCTTTCTATTGTAATATTGTAATTTCCTTCCTTTATTCTTTTTCTTAGCTCAGCTCAGTCGGTTTGCAGATCATGTAACTCTCTGGCCCAAGGTAGATTCTTGGAAAGGTTTTTAGAATAATTGTATCTTTTTTTTATTTTTTTTAAGAAAGTTTAATAAATAAATTGAAATAAAAAAAAACTGAATACTGGTAAAGATACAACCTTATGTTCTACCCTAATTTGCAACGAAACACCTTATGCTAATGGATAATTAGTCAAAAATATACAAATATAATTTAGAATTTGTCTATAATTATTCTGTGGTGTTAATTCCACTTTACCGGAAAGTTACACATGTAAATTTTGTGTTTATTTTATTTTTCGTGATACATATAGTTACTAAGAATTCTTTTGCCAAATATTATTTAATTTGCAGACTATTCAATAATTTATCAATATTATGTCCCCTCTTACTCTAACTGAAATGGTTCATAATTGAAGTGTGTGATTTGTGTGTGTGTGTGTGTGTGTGTGTGTAGGTGTGTGTGTGTGTGTGTGAGTGAGAGGACTGTTTGACGTATGAGAGTGATATAGAGATGGTATTTCAGCCAT
>WOGJ01232253.1:4355-15699 GCA_015342185.1 Leptinotarsa juncta
AGACTGAAACAAATGCAAAAAGCAGCTTCGATCGAGAGGAAGATAGTTCTTAAGGAACAGAGGAACTTGATTAGGCAGCAACTGTCCACTGAGAGTATGCTTAAGAAAATGAAAGTCAGCACTCCTAGAGATCGTAGACTATCTGGTCCATTAAAAGTGAGTCTTCAGCCACTTTATAACGAGCCGCAATACTTGCTTTACCATACAATAGCTTTATTGCTTACTAAATTTAGTTGCTATTAGCAACTAGTTCATTGGCAAAGACTTCGGTTCTTGTTTTTTTTCTACAAAATTTTTTATGAGCAATATAAAGTTGATCAATGTTTCAGTCAAATCAACTGCAAGGTATTTTTATCGTATTTTTTCCAACAAATGTTTGACGTGATTCTGTAAATTGATATAACTTCTTATTTATAAACCGAATCAAATCGAAATCTAAATGTTAAGTGAAACTTACCCCAATAGACTTGTGAAAACAAAAACACGCTTAGTGAAAATTTCACAATGAAGTATTTTTATCGAATATCAGGCAATTCCATCACATAAATCCAAAAATGTTTCCAGGTGATTCAAAACCACACTGAATCAATCAGATCTGAGACGTCTATATCGAAGAAGAGTTCTACTGATAAAGAGAAAGAAGTTCTCAGTATAACTTCCCACCATTCGATGATAAGCAAAGTTTCCGAAATCTCAGAAATTGAGGTATCTTCGAGAGATGTGCAGTCCGAACCAGAATCAATAGAGCAGCAATCAGCTATGAAGAGGTTAGTTTTAAATTTAGATTTTATTTTTAATACTTACGCACAAATAGCCAAACATATACAAAACAGAATGGAATTCAGCAAAACGAGCTCATCATCCTGGTGTTTGATGGATGGATATAATTTATTTTGCAAGGGTTAGATATTTTTTTTGTAAAACGCTGTAACAAAATGATAATAAATAAAAATTCACAATCAAATTAATATGATGAAAGTAATTCTTTTGTCCTCTTTTGTCGAGAGAACTAACTTGTGTTTCGTCTTGACAAGATGACTCAATTTCTAGTGTTGCTAAGAGACGATTTTACAAAAATAGAATATCTTGTCATGTTGACAAGATATCTTGACCATCAAAGTAAACAATATTCGTATTAAGTTTTGTCTGAAAGGAGACGTAAAATCAAATGAAATATCGAGATTTATCTCTTGAAACCTCATAGACTCTATCTAGACCAGCCCATTAAGATGTTTGTTACAGTTATTGGAGGTGTTGGTAAACTGATACTCTGTAACAAAAATTTTTCCTGGACAAATGCAGAAAGCAGTCTTACTTGTTTTGCTTTGTGGTAAAACTTGGGGGGTTTAAGTCTCAAAGAAATCCTTTGGATTTATATGATGATTGTCAGACCAATGATCACTTATGAAGCAATTGCCTAGTGGCAAAAGGCTTCACAGAAACGGTCAGACGAAGCTCTATGGCTTACAGAGACAGGCGTGTCTCCTCTCCACAAATCAATTTAATGCAGAGTGCATTAGTTGACACTGTTGACAGTTGGTTGACACTGGAAGTCGCAGCATTCTGGAAATGACCTCTGACTTTATGTCTCCAACTGTCAACTACGAACTGCCTTATAAAGTACTGCTCCCAAGTAGAGAGGACTGGATCCTTCGGAAGAAGTAAATATTAAGAGCAGATAGTTGTTTGTTCACAGATGGATCAAAAACACCTTCCAGTTCTGGTGCAGGTGTTTTTAGTTGCAGAGCCAGGATAGAGATATCTACCTGCCTAGGAACCTATGCGACTGTATTTCAAGCGAAAATTTACGCTATTGAATTGTGTGCGGAGAGATTGGAAGAATCAATCCAACCTCATACACAAGTCAACAAAAATATTTTAATGAAATGAATAAAACACATTTGTCCAGTTACCACTGGCAGATTTTATTTATACGACCGGTTTCGGGTTCAACCCCATTATCAAGTATAAAACCTTATATGCTTAATAAAAATATTGTCAGACAGACAAGCGGCGTTGGAAACTCTTGGCTCCCAGCGAGCAACGTCTAAATTGATAGCAAATTGCCAAAAATGACTCTCCTTGGTAGGAAGATTTAACAGATTGTCTCTGATCTGGATTTCTGGCCATACTGGCCTGGAATGCAATGATGCTGCTGACTTCCTTGCAAAGGAGGATGCTGCAAGCAGCTTCATCAGACCATAACCTGTCATTGGCTTTGCCAAACAAACATTGAACACCTGGATGGCAAGAAGATTTATGGACTTCTGGCAGAATCTTCCAGGATTGGCTCACTCCAAGACATTTTTTCACCCTTCGAAGCTTAATTCCAAACAGTTGTTGGACTTCAGTAGGGATGAACTACGATGTCTAACAGGCCTTCTTATAGGTCACTGTCATTTGAATCATCATATGCAGAGACTTGGGCTGTCGGAAGACAGTGTGTGTCGCCTCTGTTTGGAAAATTATGAAACAGCAAAGCACATACTTTGTGCCTGCCCCACTAGGGACCGAATCAGGTTTCCACAGTTCGGCAGAGCCGTACTCATACCATCTGACCTGAAAGACCACTCACCATACAAACTAATCGGCTTCGTTAAGAAGCTGGGTTTATTTGGTCGAGTGTGAATTGTATAAGCCACAATAAACCCTTGCGGGTTGCGGTGGAGAGTCCAATAGACCCAGTCACTTCAAACCTAACCTAACCTACTTGTTTCGCTACATTTTGTTAGGGTACACAATTCTTAAACCCAATGATCACTTATTTCGAAGAGTGCAAAGGTCATTGATGCTGGCAAGCCCTACGAATAAGTGTAAGTGAAGTCTTGGTATGACCATATGGAATAAAAAGAAACATTGAATAAATTATTTGTTTTGTGTATAATTAAAGCTCTTGTGCTTCAGTATTTTCCTAAACCCATATTTAAAAAGCATTCGCATGCATTCAGACACTGTGAAAGAGCCGGTAACCCAACTTTGATTCTGTTTTGATAAATTAAAAAAAAGGTACTAACATGAAAGGCCACCTTCATGAAGTTTGCTGAAAATGCTGTTTACACAAATATTAACGTTGGTTTCCAACCATAACCAATTATTTCTACTGAAAAAGTATAACTGAGAGGTCTAGCAAAATATGAATACAACACTAACAGTGATATCTCCTAAATTATCAGTACAAAATAGGATGTTACAGTTTGCAATAACTCAAATACATTTCACTAAGTGTTACATAGTAACTTTATTGAAAGGTTCCTAAAACTCTAAAAAAACCATTGAATAGATTATTTATTTTGTGTATAATTAAAGCTCTTGTGTTTCAGTATATTCCTAAACCCATATTTAAAAGGCATTCCCATGCATTCAGACACTGTGAAAGAGCCAGTGACCCAACTTTGATTCTGTTTTCATAACTTAAAAAAAAAAGTACAAACATGAAAGGCCCACCTTCATGAAGTTTGCTGAAAATGCTGTTTACACAAATATTAACGTTGGTTTCAGGAACATCTGTTGTTAGAAATCCTCTCCTAAGATGCCATGTAAACATTTACTTCATCTGCATCTTGGTTTTTTCCTTTGGTCAAAAAAATCGATATAACTGGCTTTTTCGAACCCAAAATGTGCCGACTTTTATCAAGAGCGGCACCCCGTCTTATATGTTCATTATGCTGACTGGTTTAAATTAATGGGAAGATACAATAAAAATGATGATTCAAATCACAACTATCAATGGCCGTTTTTGAGATATTCGAAATAAAACAAAATTGACAGATTTCATTTTTTAGCTTCAACTGCTTCATTTCAAATAATTTGAAAACTAAGCAAAGGAACTTTTTATACTGGAAGACATATATCACTCCAAAGATTTTTGTGTATATCCAAGTTTTTATAAAAGAATAGAAGTGTATTTCAAATTCACCACAAATTTGACCATGTATCAACACATGTATTTATCGATGTTTCGTCCTCAAAAATTGATTATTGAAAATTTTCTTTCGATAAGAGTCTGAATTTTCCAATTCTATGAAAAACATCTATATGAAACAACTGAAATAAAATGAAAATTTTACATTTATATTCCTTTATTTCATGTCTTACTAAAAAAACTTGCTTCCAATATTTTTATTTGCCGAAAAAAGCAGAAATTTGCATTCATGTTCCATAAAAAATACTTTTCTAACAGATTTATTTGAGTTTTTATTCCGAATTGTTTTCTACTTTACAAGCCAAAAAATGTACTTCATGTGCATTCACTAACGTTACTATCCAATAATGAGTTTTTCCCCAACTAAAATAAAAATTAATTATTCAGAATTACCCTGAAAGAAATATATAAACTGATGTTGTTGTGATGCCACACGCATACCATTTCAAGTAATCAAACAACAGGATGGAGGACCATCTGAATATAACTTTTCAAAAAAAAAGTTTATGATCCAAACCTTGTATATATTTATTGATAACACAAATAATACAGGAAATGATACAACTGAATAAGGACAGAAATGATTTGGATATTTTCACAGTTCATGTTTTGTGGTATGATTTGAACAATCATATGGAAAGCAGTGATGAACAATATGTTCAGCTATCTTTATTAAATGAGGTAAATGAGGTGATACTGTTTATGGGAACGATAGGATTATCAATTTTGTTTCTAAGTATGTTCATCAAGATATTTTTCAAGTATATTACCCATACATGTAATACGCAGATTAAACGGATTAATTGCTGTTCTGCAAATCACATATTGAAAGGTAAAACCACGTTAATCCTTAGCTCTTACAAGGTTTCACTATCTATTGAGTCCGTTGAATTTAGTTTTTTCACATGGAACTAACTCAACAAGGAGATTACAAATATTGAAATATATAATTTATATTGATATAAAAATCACGTAAAAAATTTCAAGGTAAATTTTTCTGACTCCAAAGTTTCGCCAGTAAACTATTTTTTTTTTTTTCAAAAAACTTATGAAATATATTTTTATCACACTCCTGTAAACAAAATATTGAAACTTACATCACCATCTGAAATTAAAAATGCTGTTGATGATATATTTCTCAAAGAATACTTCACTTCAAATCAAAATCAGCAAGGTGAACAGTGAACAAGGTGAATTATTCTTCTATATCATTTCCAAAGTTTTTTTAGTCATCAGCAGTTTCTCTAGAAGCAACCCTCAAACGTCCATGTGAGACTTTTGCATGACAAAATGTAGGATTAAATAACATGACCAAGGACCACCAAAGTCCATTCAAATAACAGTTTCAATCTATTTTTTGTGTGCTGTTAATTATAATACAATATATATTGAATTACTGCGGAAAAGATACCAATATGTTCAGTTATTTTGATGTATAATTTTCGTATTCTGGAAGTCATGATTACTTAAAGAAATATGATATCTCATCATTTAATTCAACTCTGTCTGAGGCAAGCATTAATTCATTATTTCTTCGAATTTATGAAGTGCCTATTAACTCAATGAATATTAATTGAAGAAAACATAATTATATCATCCCATTTTCTCTTGTCTTGCCCACTTTGTAAGAAGACTTATACATGATATATTTAGCATGAAAGTTTGTCAACAAAGGCGGTTTTAAAAATAACTCCTTAATTATGGTTGTTAAGGTTGTTATTATGAGAATTAGAAATGATTAAAAACAAACTACCTAATATTAGATATCCTGTTGGAACCGATCCAAAAGTCTGTTTTGTGTTAGGAAGTTTCCTATACAGAGGAAATACATGTTTGAAAATTAATCAGCACTTCATTCAGTTGGAGACTGTTATTAGTTGAATGACAAATATGTTTGTCACTTCATGTTAATTCATAAATTATTGCAAGCTCTATGTTTTTGTTGGATCCATCCTGAATGGAACTTCAAAATTCAGATGTTCGTGTTATGTAATTTGTATGTTTTAGGACGTTGTTGATGCGAGAGGAAGCTCTTAAGAAACGTAAAAGGGCGGCTGAAGAACTGCTGCAATGGCACAAAAAATTACTAGAGGAAGAAAAGAGGATAGCCGAATTGGAGTCTACTGCAAGCGCTATAATTTCTCAACAACCTACTACTTCCAAACCACTTGAGAAATATAAGTTCAAAGGAAAACAACTGAATCAACTATGGTATAATTTGACAGGCTGTGAAAAGAAAAAATTCATCGAAGATAAAATCTACCCTATGTCTCAGATGGCTTTGGAAAGGTTTTGTAAGAGTGCCAGAGAATATTCCAATAAATCTAAAAAACTACTCAGGAGGACTAGTGATAGTGAAGCTAAATTAAATAGTAGTGTTAGTGAAAGCATTCCAGAACAAAAAGATTCCCGCTCCATCAGTAGTAAAGTGGCAGCAGATTCCTCCATACATAGTCCGCCAAAAGTCGTCTCTTCAAATGATTATGTGTCTGATTTTGATGGTGAATCAGTTGAAGATATTGTTAACCATGAAGATGTCGATGTAGTTGATCAGAGCATCAACCTGTTGATTGACAACTTCAGCAAACTCAAACAAGATATTTCAGCTCGTAGTAATCATTCCAAACACTCTGAGGAAGAAACAGATATTACAGAAGATATCAGCAAGGATTCCAGGTTTGAAAAAAGCGAGTCTGAAGCTGAAATATCAGTAATTGAAACAAACAGAGCATCGAGGGAAAGTGAGTTGAAATCTTCATCTGAGAAAAAGCTATTGGAAGAGTTAAATACAACGGAATCAGAAGTGATTTCTCAGAAAGTCAATCATTGTATTGCTGCTGCTGAGGAATCTAATATAAATGAATATATTGAAACGGGTAAACAAAATTCCTATAAAGAAAATTCAGTTTCATTGCTGAAAGGATCTCCAGAAGCTGATACAATAAAATCAAAAGGTAATGATCTTACTGATGAGAAGGAAAGAGGTCAGAATTTACACATGCTGACAGTTAATAAACCTGTTACTGAAAATTCAGAAACCCTCAAATCTTCCCTATTTATAAGTGAAGCAAAGGACAATTTGAATGATTCAAAGGAAATTCTACTCATATTAGGAGAAGCTGAAACAAATAACTGTGTTGATCTGACAAATGATGGAAACATTACAAATAATTTAAGTGCAACTGAGGATATACTTTCAAGATTGAGTCAAGTTATAACAGATCTCTCTTTGGAGAAGAAATCTGATATTGAAAAGGATAGAGATCTAGCAAATGAACTAGATAGAGTGAATCATTCGTTACAGATTTCTAAAGATTCTGATCTCAAAAGTTTTTCAGAGAAACTGTCTTCACCACCAGCTGAAAACAAAGATCTAAGTGAATCTTTGGACTTATTGATGAAAATCAGTCAGTCAGATGAAAGAATACAGTCAGATGAAGAAACTGCAAAACTGTCACCTGAAAACTCTAATAATATACTGCGAGATGTATCAGCTCTAGAGGATTTGACTGATGACAGTGATAAGTCAGCTGATAAAATTATTGAAAATTCATGTGTTCAAGAAGAAATCACCAAAGATTCAGCTGGAGTTTTTAAGGAGAACTTAGAGGGGGATGACTTGCCAGTAGATTTGAAATATGGTCAAACTTCACCTCATTCTGTTGAATCACTTGAAATCAGCGATGAAGATAATGGAAGTGTGTTGCCTTCTAATGTTGTTGATGAAAAGAAAGTGACTCCTAATGAAGTTGTGAAAATTGAAAGTGATGAAAATATTTCCACTGACGAAACCAGTGAGGGGTCTAAACTCAGAAAATCTTCAGTTGTACAACTTGTGTCATCTTCCTCGAATGAACATATTCCTTCTGAAACGAAAACAAGTGTCACAGAAAACTTGGTGATTGAAGAACTTCAGGCTTCTCCAACAAATAGCGAAGGCTCATCTGGTAAGTCAAGCCTGGATTTGAGTTATGGTATCATTGAGTCTGCTAGAAGTAATGAAGCAGACAACTTTGAGAAGTACATGGATGATAAAGACTCGGAACCTATTACGGCCAAAGAAGACATCAATTCTTACGAAGAAAAGGAGCTAGATTCGTTATCATCACCTACTGATGGTGGGTCTCCTACAGAAAAAGCGGGCCTAAATGAGGAGTCTATTTCGACTGAAGAGTTGAAAAGTAGTGTTTCAGGTTGTGAATCGCCTGAATTTAAATCCAAAGATGTCAGGAAACGAGTGTCTGAGATTATGGCAGAGGCGAATCAATCTTCTAAAGGAGACAAAAGTCCCAGGATGCAGGATTTGTATGTCACTACGTACGATTTGATTTCTCCTGCAAGTTCTCCTGAACCTGGTGAGTTTTTCTTCATTTCAAATTTTTTCATTGAATGAGCATTACCTTTTCGAAACTAGATGTTGATTCCAAACGCCAGAACTGTAATACTTCTCTCAAAGTATGTTTAACCAACAAAGTTGACATCTTCGGGAAATGAAGTAGACCGAGGATGAGTCTACTTCATTTCTTGAAGATGCAACTTGGTTGGTGAGTTATTCTTTGTCAAGAGTGTCATGGTTAGAGTTCTTCGAAGTAGTGCTTGTTTTGGATGCAAATGATAATGATGATAATATACTTTATTGTGCATGCAATAACATGATAATATAGTATACAATGTCAAATGAATTAAAGAACATTACTTCGACAAATAATTGTAAATGAGTTTAAAAATCTTGATAACAAAATCAACATATGACATCCACAAATAATTGTATATGAATCTAAAGCTGTATAAATAACAGATTAAACTAATTAATGTACCAGAAAGAATCTTCAGAGTACTCTTCAATATTATAATAGAATTTTTTCACCAAAAAGTTCTTCACTGATTTTTTAAATTGGATAAGAATTCTATATTCTTGATTTTGACTGGGCGATGATTACATATCACGAATAATTCGCCAGTATTGAATCTATTCATTTACGAGTGAAAATAGTAAGGTATATTTACAGGTATACTTTCGAAAAATGTATTGATATTGTTAATGAATTCATACCTTACCTTTTCAGGTAGATTTATTATTTAGCTACAAGGTTATAGTATAAAATGGTGTAATTTAGAAGTAATTCTCAGTTTATGCTTGAAGAAGCTATAGTATAGCGAAACACGTGTCGCGGTTTTTGTAAAACCAATATAGTGAAAATCATACAATAAACTGTATTGATTAGTTTTTTTTAATTTTCAACGTTTAGCAACGTTTTCAACTATCATTAGTTCTGTAGTGATTTTTTTGTTGATATCATTGTACCATGTTGGAATTGGGATCTACAGTATATTGATGATATTGAGTAATCAGGCAAATAGAAGAACTCATCTGGTTTTAACGAATGCTCCGTTGTCAAAAGTATATCCGGTTCTTTTGAAATTGATTGCTTCTTTCCTTTCTTTGGAAGATTCCCACATTTTTTCTATCTAGATAGGGTAGTAGTCAGGATAATAAACATATTTCGAAGAGGTGCATATGATATGCCCAAATTCTGTTGAAAATACCAACTTTTGCATCAAATGTATCAAACTTTTTGCACTTTTCATTTTTCCATATTGGTGGTATACACTATTATGTTATATTAGTGAAATTTCAAATTATTTAAACTCTGATTTTTAGTCAGTTTTAGTTTTCTATGTTTACTGTTTTGTCACAAGTGCTCCTTGAAGAGTAATCCCCAAGAAAAGTGAATTGACATTCAAATTCTTAATATGAAATCAATTTTCAGTTTGATTTAATCAAAAGTGAAATTTCACAAAAGTGCTCTTCAGTCTCCAATTAAAAACTTTCAAAACGATAGAAAACTTTGAACCTGTTTGAATTTTTGACTATTCAAATGCCTTTGATGTTTTTTCACAAACTATCAAAAATTATTTTGCTTTAATTACCAAACCTCTATATGTAAATTATCAGATCCTTAGCGTACTGTATAGTCAGATATGTCCATCTAAGTTAGTGCATTCATCTCTGGCAAAAATTCAATTGAAATTGTAGCAAATGCATAATACAATTTCAAAAATAAATAAATAATGAATTTCAATTTCTGAAAAAACAAATTTTCGGAGGTTGAAATTCATTATTCATCGAAATCAGTTGAGTCAATATCCCATTTTTCATTTGTTGAAGTAGTATTCTGATTTGATTTGAAATGTTTTTCTCAAAGGACAAAAATTACCAATTTTGCAATTTTTCTTTAAATTATGAATTGTTTGTTTTACAGTATCACCTACAAGAAGAGAACCTAACTTCCTACCTTCAACAAGCTTATTCGGTAATGAAGCTGAGGAACTTTTGAAAAAACAGTTAGCCATAGAGCAGGAGGTGAGTTGAAAAAATTATTCGTTTCACTAACAATTTTGTTTTTTCATCTTGAAATTTCAAAATGTACAGAAGGGTGATATTTTTCAATTTTTATATTCACAGAAATTTTGAGCTAGTTCATCATTTAAGTTGACTTCACCTGATATTGAACCGTCAACGTGTAAATTCAAACTTTATAGAAAATGGTCCATATTAACTTTGACTATGGTGGCTTAGTATACTCGTCGTAAATTAATAATATTTCATAAATCATTTTTTGACAAAAACTGGTTATGTCTGAATGTTCAAAACAAATATAATAATGTTTGAAACTGGTCAGTCCAACAGTCAACTTCTAAATCATATAAATTTGAATAATACCGTAATTAATTGTACACGAGACATTAAACTGCTCGGGGTTTTTATTGAGGATAATCTGAAATGGAATGTCCATATAGACACACTATGCGTGAAATTGGGAGAGTATGTTATGCATTGAGTGTATCCTCTCAACAATGTAGTAAAAATGTACTCAGACACCTTTACTTCGGATGCTTTCATTCCAACTCAAAATATGGCATTATGCATTGGGGGACTTCACTCCTTGCTTCTAGAGTTTTTGTCTTACAAAAAAAAGAGCTCTTCGTATTTTGGAAAATTTAAAATCAACTGATTCAGGTCGAGTATCGTTCGTAAACTTCCAAGTTTTAACAATGACATCATTCTACATCTATAAAATTTGCTGTTTTGTTTTCAAAAGAGGAGGTTTTTTAATCATAGAAAATTAATCACATCCTCGAAACTCATAACAAACTGTTATTAGTTCTACCAAAGCAAGTATATACCAGAAAGGTATTTATTACAATGGATGTAAACTTTTCAAAAAGTTACCAAATTCGAATGAAGAGTGCAAAAAATCCATTAGGTTCAAACAAGAAATTAAAGAACTTCTTTTTACAAATATTTACTACAGTATTGAGTAATTTCTAGCTGACTTATAACATTTAATTTTTGTTTAGTTATATAATAATAATAGCGACTTTATTTTCCATTTTACATAATAAATAATTATTTCCATC
>WOGJ01232594.1:0-10910 GCA_015342185.1 Leptinotarsa juncta
CGCTTGACCATTTGGAAGACAACATTCGCCGTGTTATTGTCGATATACGGCCACAAATGTTGGAAAAAGTCATCGAAAATTGGACATCCAGATTGGACTACATCCGCGTCAGCCGTGGCGATCATATGCCAGAAATCATATTTTAAATATAATGCCACAAGATTATCTTTCGGATAAATAAAATTCATATCAATCAAGTAATCCATCGTTGTTTTATTGCAACTTAAAGTTCTATACCTCTATAAAAAACACGATTTATTATAAAAATGCTTAGAATGCACCTAAGTCGAATTCTGCCATAAAGTAGTAATGAGAACATCACAAAAATATCTTTACTTTTTTCAAAGTTTCTCATACGAATTTCCCGTCAACAGAGGAGTTGAAAAGAGGGATTAATTTTCAACTGATCATTAAACATAGTATTGGAAAAATAATTATCTTCCAACGCGTTAAAGGAAAAATAGGAAATATGGTCTTGAAAAGAACCAAGAAAAAAAATCGAATTTTGGTGATGAGGATGGAGATAAAATAAGGAAATGAATGTATGTGTAACTGAACTTGAATACCTTGGATTCATAGTGATAAATATAGAAAACAAAAAGAAGTAAATAGATAATAAACTAAATAGACTTTTGATAAGTAGCACAGCAGTGAGATGTTAAAATATGTTTTTTCCGTTAACCAGCTGTTTCACCCATATGAACAACAACCCTCAGAAGTCGAAACTTGTGCGAGCTAAGGACTAACGAGGTTTTACCTTTCAACGTGTGATTCCTAAAATCGATCGTTGAGCCTGTGGCTCGAACCACTAACTCACACATCGGTCGATTGAGAGAGTGAACGAAGCACCTACGTCGAACCGCCCGGCTACCACACCTAACACACTGCTGAAGGCATTCATTGATAGAACGAATCAAGATTTATTAGAGATATATGGAAGATTTCAAGTGAAACAGAAACTCAGAGTGAAGTGGCTGGAACATATTCTAGAATGAAAGGAAGGGTTGTCCAAAAAGAAGGGAAAACTAAAGGAGAAATGGTGAGATGTTGTCCTTGAAATGAAAATAATGAATTAATGAAAACAAGCAAAGGATCAGAAGAAGTGGGAAAATTTTCACTAGTATCTGCAAGACTCTGTTCTGTTTCAATGTCCATTGTGGTATCAGCCAGAGAAGTAACTATTGCCTGACAGGCATTCATCAGATCTAACTATGTAGAAACTTTGGGAGAAATATTTATTGTGTGACACGTATTTACTTACCTCTCTTTCTGTAATTAGACTTATTTTGATTTCTGTTAGAGTACTATATTCCGAACATTTAGTCTTCCATGTTGTACAAGGAGGGACTACATGAGTTGTTATTTCCCTACTATTTTATAAGGAATCCAATGTGAATATAAAACCAAAACTAGCTTATATCGAAAAGAATTTCATTTACATTCTATAAAACACTTGATTCTCACATCTTCCCTCTCATCAATGAATTGACGAGTTACACCCTGTTTGATCTTTTTCAAAAATTTCCAGTCCTTATCAAACAAAACCACTTGCGAGTAAACTACAGACTGAGCCTCGGACGATTCTGTGGTCACTAGCCATTGTAACTGAAACCACTGAAACTTAACCAAAACAAAGAAAGGTGGTGTCCAAACGTACCACTGAAATTCTAGTTTCTCATTGCGGTTCAACTTGGTTATAAAAGTCGATCGCAGACTGATGAACTGAGGTGATCGATGATTTTCGTTGAAGTGTTTTTCTATTTCAAACAACTTTCCTGCAAAATCACATTGATTCACAGGACACGTTTGCTTTGGCTGATTACCACAATTAGTTTCGTGTTTGAAGATTTCCGAATAGGACAAAGGAGTAGTACAACTCCAGGAACAAAAATGTTTCACGCAGTTGTAAACTTCATGGTCCAAAACTGACCACGCATGAGAAAATTTGGACTGGTCTGTAATCTTCGGGATACGGTTACAGGGAGAACATATCCAGAGGTAACTTTGATCCTTCCTCAGAAAAACAGATTTACGATACGAGTTTGCATCATAGTTCAACTCAGAACAAATGTGACAGGGCAGAATTATTTTTACTTCTTTCGATGATGAACTCTTGATCAGCATGTAAAAATCCAAATCACTTGAGAATGTTGGACAATACTTGTTGAAGTAAGCATCTAAATAAATTTTTCTCGGAAGAGTGACCCTTTTTTGAAAGCAAATGTCCGAAAGTCTTCTGAAGTGATCCAATTCATCACTTTTTTTCAAATCTAGAGTATCTGTTGATTTGGATAATTTTATGATGGTGTCCGTGTTAGTAGATTTAGTCGAAGTCAGTGAACTCGATGATAATTGGGGATTTGGCCTTTGTGAGCTACCTGGAAATCTTGCCATACCTCTTCTTATGTGGGTTAGTCTCATCGGAATTTGCTCAGGAGGTTTTGTTTCTTTTTGGTCTGAAGTCGACATAGTGAGAATCCCAACTATTTCAGCAAAGTCGAGTTTCAATTCTATATTGACGTATTGCTTTGCAGACATGTTGGCAAACTTGATAACAAATCCCTTCGATGTTCCTGTTGAAAAAAACCCAATCAATAATTTTATATTTAAGTTGATCAAATTTTGCTGAACTCATAAAAGTAATTTGCTGAACGAAAGCATACGGATAGCAGAGTAGAAAAGCGCATTGCAGTCGACCTAGCATAGGCCCAACCAAGTTTTAATTAATGCAACGTTTGAACTTACGAGAAAACACATTTTAAGTATTTTTCATCAACATTTCACAAAATAGAGGTAACTATGTGTCTTTATTTCAGGTTGTTTTGAAAGTATTGTCCGTTTTAATGTCATTTGCTTCTGTATATGAAGGTTTATGACGTTTTGAAAAGGTCAAAAAGCTCTAAAAATGGGTGTCCCTCGATTTGAACGATCTACAGAAATTTTCACGGGTCGAAGTCAGTTCTTCTTTGTTCTTGCGCAAACAAAACGAACCTGTTTCGAATCGGATCGTCACATGTGCTGAAAATTGGATACTCTACGATAGTAGGTGATGTTCAGAACAGCCGTTGGGCAACGATGAGCCATCCAGGTACTTCCCAAAAGCGAAAATACACCAAAAAAGATCGTGGTCACTGCATGATGATCAGCAGCTTATGTGATTCACTATAAATTTCTGCCACCGGCCAAATTATCACAGTAGAGTTTTTTCGTGAGGAATTCAACAAAATGTATCAAAAGTTGCGTCTGCAGCACTGAAAATTAAACGAATAGAGTGTCGGAGTTCTGCATCATCCTACATGCTCTCCAGACCTATTACCAACCGACTATCACTTTTTCAAGCACTTCGATAACTTTCCAATCGCGTTGAACCTTTGCCAATCAGAACCAGTCATAAACGACCTTCGTTGACTTCATCGAACACCTAATTTTGATGATGACGGAAACAGTCCACTTGTGTTACGTTGGCAAAAGTGAGCTGACAACACTTGTGAAACAACCTCATCCATCATTATCTTGAAAACATAATTCAATGACTTTTGACTAATCAGTAGTACTGTCTAACTTTCACAAGATGTGGATAACATATTCGACAATGAGAATACGTTCAAAGAACACAATAACTGAGCTGTTTGGACTTGAATGAGATTATTGTTTGCGAAATTAATCAAAGTTCTCTTATAACAAGGCGCATTTATCAAAGGGGATTTTCCTCCCATCCCCCCAATTGTATGAAAACTTGTATTTGAATTGATTCAAATGATAGAAAGTTTTTGACTGGATTAATAGGAACTTTTGAAAACTAGAAGTCAAAAACAGGTCCGTATTTCATTTTTAGGTCTTTCTTTGGTTAAACCATGATGGTGGTGAGCGTGGACCGAAAAGGTTGATAATACCACAAGGGTGATATACAACTGAACGCAGGTTAGAAATGACCACAATATTTCACAGCGGAAAATACAGGTTCGCATTCGAAAAAAAAGTTGAAGATGGTCATTATTGAACGAAACATCTTTGCGAAAATTTTATGACACCGAATGGAAATTGTTGATTTCGTTTCGTTATATTTATTTTGAAAAATAGAGCTCTGAACATAATGTCTTGGAAACGTCTGATGCTTTTTTCAATTTCCTCACACTGTTTGACTGATTTTTTCAGAAAAGCATTTTTTTTTGTAATTCAACCGACCTTTGGACCGATTCGATCCGCTCTTCAAAATCAGCCTGTATACGTAGATATTATTCAAACAGTGTTACTACAGATGTTTAATCAGTATTTGAATGATGAATCTGATTATATGTACGATTAGAGAGAAGTGGTATTCCCCGAAGTACTAAAGATAATTTCAATGACAACCTCAGACATATAGTGGGAGATTTTTTTTTCAACAGATCGCCTATAATAATATTCCTGATATGTATAACCAGTGAGGAAGTGAAAAAACTAGTTGTTATACAAGGTCTTCATTTCTCAATAGGTAATATGTGAATATCAAGGTACAATGTTGATTATTTCACTTTTACAAACATAATATTTGTTTTATGGGACATAGTATAAAGAAACAACTAATTTACGTGGATAACTTTTCGAAACAAAAAAATATTTTACAAATTTGAACTCTTTAACTCACCAGAATATTGAAATCCCTTCTTACTATAAGGAACACAAGACTTTTCATTAGTCTCCACGGTAACTTCAGCCCCTGTGAAATGTATAATAAACCGTTGTTTGATTCCTGTAGCTCTTGTTCTTTCGCCAAAGTGAAAAGTATTCAAAAAAATGACGTCATCTGCTGGATTGAGCCGGAAAGATATCATGAATAGGTCATCTTTGAAACGGTAGAAAAATAACTTCTCGTACTCAAGGAAGGATCTTCTTAAGTCCACAGAAATATAGGGATTGCGCAGAATTACAGACTGATGTTGCTGTTCAAAGTGTTTTGGCATCATGAATGTGGGAACTTCAAAGTTTTCACAGATAGGGCAGACATAAATTCTTGTTTCACACTTTGCTTCATGCTCTTCTACTTGGAAGCTTCTCAGAAGTGTTCTGCAACCATCAAATCTGTTGACACATTTGAAGAGGCTCCTTTCTGCTAGTAGGTTGTAAAAGGAAATCACTCCTTCATCGTCGTTATCTTGTGAACATCTTCCGCATCTGACATTTCTGTTGCTGTAGACTTTCACTGGAAGAGCGGACAAAAAGCGCTGACAACACTGACAGATCAAAATTTCCAGAATTTCTTCGGGAATCACAAAATCCATTGCTGTTTCACCACTCTCATCCACTCAACTTGTATAGCTGCAGGCAATAATGTTTGTTTCCATATCTTCCCGACTCTAAAGCTGATAAGATAACATGACGTGTTGTGCAATTTTTATCAATCAGTTCAAGTACACTCCAAAACGATAGGAAAATTGAAAACTCTGGTTTGAGACGATTTTATTGAATAATTCCTGTTCAACAACAGAATAAAAGGAGTTTATTGTATAAGTTTGAGAATGTCCATATAGGACGAAAATGCACTAACGTTAGTTACAAATAAAAGTGGTTAAACACATTGAAATTTTCATTTCTATTTTAAGAACAAAAAGATACTGTAGCTTGACGTGCGTGGGGGATTACCTTCAGTCATACCCTGGTCATAGGTGAAAGGTGTGTGTGAGATATATAAAAGGAATGTTCGTTTTTCTCCAAAAACGTTCATTAGTTGATTAGAAGTTCCCCTCGAATATAATACACATATGCCACGGCTTTCTCTAATCCTCAAAGAAGTTCTGATATGCACTTTTCAGTATGACCATGAGCTCTCAGCGATTGGTCTCTGCAATCTTGTGAACAGAATCCAATATGATCATGTATACTCATATGGTAAGAACTCCTGATGCACTATGACAAGTTAGTAAAAAAAAACAGTAATCATAACTTTAACATTAGATCAATCTTGGCATGTTTTTTTCGGTCTTGGATCCTCTGGACTCCTCCATTGGGAAGATTAGACTTTGGCATCGATTTCCTAACCATATAACCATGAGTCAGTATTGATGTTTGAAGGCCTTAGATTTGCTGAATTTCTTTTTGACAGTTCGCTAGTGCGAGAGGTTAGCTTCTTCAGAGGTTTATACATCCCGAGTCTTTTAAGAGAAAAAACAAGAAAAAACCCAGGTTGCTCAAAACTTTGAAGCCAGCCACTCATGTCAGTAAAAAAATTTCAAAAATCAACTGCCTTCAAACCGGAATAATAGTAGCTATGGATACATGAATTACTCACCCAATTTCCATTGCTTGGTACATCTTACAGAGTGGCCAAATGAAAGCTAAATAATAATTATTCATAATATAATTTATTCAAATAACATTGAAGCTAATTAATACATATACATGTGAATATACTAGATAATAATAACATTTAATAAATACTGAATGAGAGGATCTATTCTACCCTCCACTGCAACTCATGAGGATAAAAATCCAGCTTTTCAATGAAGCCGCAGCTGTAGGGTAGCATAACCCGGATAATCTCAGGTCATTCAAGCATAGTAAAGTAATAATAGTGAATCATTATAACACAGCTAATAATAGAATCATATAGAATCGATATAAAGAGATATTAAAATAACAAGGCAAAATATACTCGTATGGATTTAATAAAATTATGTTGCATCTATCATGAGAATAATATGTAAGGCAATAACAAGACTTTACCATGAACTGCATCTACATTTCATGAGAAAATAAGACCCCATCGATATTTGATTGAATTACTCTGCTCTAAGGACCTAACTCACCTCTGCATCAGTCGTTGTTTTTCCCAATTTCCGCCCGAGTCTCATAAAAATTTTATTTGAAATGTTGAATTTGCTTGGTTGAAAAATAGAGTGCAGAGTATTGTTGAATTTTTACGAAGTCATGTGAAATATTTCAGAAATGAAGTTCTAAAGTAATGAAGGCGTGTCAAAATAAATCACTTTATCAAAATAAAAGATGGATTTCACGGAAGCTGTACAATAAATTATCAACTTTGCATAAAGTACCCTTTCTAAAATTTTTTCTATTTTCCGAACCCGATTTTTTGTACGGTGTATGCTCAGGAACGAAATTCAGTCTTGAATTATATGTAAATTTTCAGAAGCGTCACACGAACTTTCAGCAAGTTAACCCCCCTCCACACACTTACGTTATTGTTCTTACTTAGATGACCACCGACGTCTATGCAATGAAACTAACTTTTTGATGAGAGTAGCTTAAAAAAAGAATCCATTGTACCATACCAGAACAAAAATACTGTCTCTCGACTCGCATTTCGTAATCAAGTTAACATTATCAGAAGATGAGAGATAGTATTTTGTTCTGGTGTGAGGTAGTGTTTTCAATAGAGACAGATTTTGTTCTATACATGTTTTCCATATTTGAAAGAGTGATCAGAGTTATCCTAGTACACTTATCGACAATTTTTGATACAAGTTTTTCTTAACGCTGATTGTTTTATCGATTTACTTTTTCAGGTATCTGAATTGTTGACACAGTTCATGATAACGACATAGAATGATCTGAAAGTATATTTATTGAAAATCATTCAAGAGACTGATAATATTAAAAGAATAATTCTTCAGTTGAAATTGATAATGCTACCTTGCGAAGCGAAGTCTTTTATCAATTGAAACAAGCACTTTTCAAGAATAAATACAAACCTAAAATAATACAAAGTACACGAAAATATATGATACCAGTTAAAAAACAATCGAATCAATTCATGAAAATATACCTATCCATTCCAATTTGTTAACAGATGATATGAGTAAATAATGTTGGGATACTGAAAGTTTTCTCATCAATACATATCATTAACGAATATCAATACCAATTTTCATATATTGATTTGTGAAAGTGATGTCGAAGAAGTGAATAGATGTTTCGAAGAGGTAGGTACCTTGAAACGTCCTTTAAAACTGGTACTTATCATGAGTAACATGAGTAATTGATTGTCATGAAGCTATTATCATTATAATTACGTTGCATTTTCTGATTCACACAACACACTCAAGACAAATTATTTTGGTTCGACAAAACATTTGATTCTTACATATTCTGTTTCATTGATATACTGCTCCTCTTGTGGAGTTTCATTTGTTTTCAAGACTTTCAAAATCTGCCAGTCATTGTCAAACAAGTAAACTGTTGGTTGTACTTTAGAGTCAGCTTCGCATATCTCCATAGTCACACACCAGCAATAATTTCCCATATTCCAGGAAAACTTCACCATAACGAATGAAGGTGGTGTCCAAACATACCACTGGAATTCGTATTTATCATTTCGATTCAATTTGGTTATGAATGTTGACTGCAGTTTGACGAACTGAGTTTCAACATGTTTCTCACTGATGTGTTTCTCTATTTCAAACAATTTAACACTATGAGTGCATTGACTCACTGGGCACGATTGTGATGGCTGATTTACGCAATTGATTTCGTGTTTGAAAAGGTTTATGTTGTAAGAAGTCGTGATGCAACCCCAACAGCAATAAAACAGTATGTAGGAGTAAACATCGTACTCTAAAACCAGCCTGGCTTGCGAAAACGTGAACGTGTAGTTCTCTGAATTCTTGAAAATGAGGTAACAAGAAGAACATATCCAAAAGTAACTTTGATTCTGCCTCAGAAAAACAGATTTAACATACGTGTCTTGATCAAGAGACAACTCGTGGCAAAAGTAACATGGCAAAATTATTTCTACTTTTCCAGATAATTTTGTCGTTATCAAATTATAGAAATCCAAATCGGTGGAATACGCTGAATAACGCGTCAGAAAGGTTCCATCTAAATATACTTTTCTTGGTAGGGTGAGCTTTTTCTGAAAACAAATATCTGAAAGTTTCCTAAAGTGTCGCAAACCATCATTTTCATCCAAATTATTGATAAATAAGTCTACGGTGTCTGTTGATTTTGATGATTGAATGATAAAATCTGTTTTAGTGGAACTAGCCGAAAAATTCTCATCAGCTTTGGATTCCTTTTGGTCTGAAGTCAGACTAGTAAAAATCCAAACTATATCAGCAACATTGAGCTTCAATTCTACGGTGACTTTATTCTCCAAGGACATGCTGGCACCCCTGATGAGGAATCCATCTGTACTTCCTGCATAGAAATTACTATTTAACATCCACTAAAAAAAGTTGAATAGGGATATATTGTAGACTGAAACAAATATTTTGCTACCAACTCCTTCAGATAGATACTACTATTATCATAATGTGATTATTATGAGCTCTTTCGAACCAGTTACATTACAATACACAGTTACATTGATAAAAAATAGTTGAGATAGCAAATCGTTGCAAGGCATAATTGATCTCGGATATTGAAGTGTCATATGTAACGAAATCCATACATAGGTACTTATCTCAGTCCCAAACCCCAGACATCATCAGAAAATAGCTAATGAGGCTCTGCCGAAACGACATGAAAATTATTCTCATCAGAATCAAAAACACAGATCACGGAATGAAACTTATATACAGGCTGACTCACAGTTAATGGCACATAGACGTTTCTGGTGGACAAGACACTGAATCACTCAATAGAGAGCATATCTGGACATTTCCCAAAAAAAATATTTTCGAAAATGCGGTGTTGCCACTTCCATTAGAAAGTAGTAGCAACTTCGGCTTTTAAAATGAAACACCCTGTAAATAATTTTATTATTGGAATTTACAACAATAACTCTACATTTTTCTTTCGTTATTATCCTCTACCATTTCTGAAAGAAAATGAATTGATTTCAATTTTTTTCTTCGGAAATCATAACCTTTAAAAGTATTGATATCTTTGAGTTACGCAATACTATGTTACCAAAATTTAGTTTGAAGTTGATATTTAGAGCCTAACCACTCTTCAGCGTAATCTCCGTTACTTCAATACAGGGTGCTAAAAAATTACAATTTTTTTGTTTGCTTGAAAAAGAGACTGGAAGTTTATTTTTTCGAATGGAACACCCTGTGTATCATTACAACCTGAGGAAGCTGTTATAATTTGCTGTTTTTCCTATGTATAGCATGCGTGTAACTAACTAGTTAAATTTCGGATTAATAAGCATTTATTTGTGAAACTGTCTCTTTAGAATAGTAACACCATTCGATGTTTTGTGAGCAGGCCTTAATTACTATTTGACAGTAATGTTGTGACTTTCTCACAATGTTATTGACATTTTCGTCACTTTAGAAATTTCAAATACCTCCGAAACGATGGAACAGAACTATTGAAATCAAGTTGTTATGAATTTCTTTATTATTTTTGTAGCGTGTGATGAAATTATCGGCAGAACGTATAGAAAATTCAATGAAAGTTATCCGAATCTACCGCAAATGAACCTCAAGAAATTAATACGAATTCAGAACAATACTAATGCATTTGGATCAACTTTAAACGAATCAAGAAACTTCCCTCTACCCATAACTTCTGAAGACAACCGGATTAATGTCATAGCATGTCACTTCTTTCTAATGAAAGTGGCAACACCGCAAAGCCTAAAATATTTTTGTTGGGTAGAGAATATTCGAATATGCTCTAGATTAAATTTTAGAAGTGATCCGTTGTCTTGTTTAACAAAAACTTCTTCAGTTCGTGAAAGGTAAAACTGGAATATTGGTGTGAAATGAAACCCAAACAAGAACTCATCCAAAATACCAGAACTGCAACAATCTCCTCGATGCGCGTTTTATCAACCAAGTTAGCGCTCAAAGATAAAGAAGACTGTCTACTACTGTCTATAATCCACTCCATCTTCTGACGGTTTCAATTCTGGTTCTGGGAATAGTACTTGTTTTGGAACACTTGATTTCGTTACATAATAATCACACACATCTTAGAATATTACTACACCAAAGTTTCCAAACAGTACATCATAAACACACATC
>WOGJ01232649.1:0-11432 GCA_015342185.1 Leptinotarsa juncta
TGTTGTTTTCGGTTAATCTTTTTAATTTTTTCAGGGTCGTCAAATCAATTTAAATTATATTAGACAATGGAAGTCCGAACTGAAGAAATACACCATGAAACAGTCAACTACTTTCAAATTGATATTACTAGTTTAAAAATCATTAGACATATAATTTAGACATTTAAAAAAAATATTACAACAAATTTTGAGACAACACCAATACAAACAACATGAAACTAATAATTTCAATAGCACAGTCGTAAAGTCAAAATCAACGACATATCAAAATCCAATTGGACATGATATTAGTAGAATCTATACCAACTTACAGATGCCACGTTGTTTCCCCCAGTTCGTAAAAGTGATTTTGGTTAAATTAGTGAATCGTATTCGTGTCATCTGGCAGTGTAGTGTGTCTGCGGTATGCTGTCCCACAGTGATTCAAAAGTGCAACAGTCACATTGTCTGCAGCACAATTTTGCTTATAACTAATCCTTCTGAAGGAGAGTTGATGGCAACATTTAATTGAATTATAATAATAAGTTTTTAAGTTGTTGTGTTCAACTGGTTTCTTTCCACTGTTCCACTTAATTTATTTGTTAGGTCAAACACAGGGAAAATATCAATAGAAAATAAAAGGAAATGAACATCAATAAAATCTGTCTACCTGTCCTTAATTGTTATTATTACGACCGTTACCACAGTAGTAGACGAAACATGCATAAAAATCTTTCGACACAAACTTCTTTGGTTAATGCATTTAGTATGTTGTACAAAAAACAAAAACAGTAATAATCCTTCAACCATCATCATCTGAACAACAATATATAAATAATTTTGACTGTAAGTGGCACCCTCCAGAATCCTTATTATTTTGTACACCTCCCTATTATATGTGAAATCTACTGCAATGCATTGGTAATATTGAAATAGAGAAGTGTAATAATGTTTGCAATATTTATTGCCGTTCTTAATTTCATCACCTACAAAGACTTCAATTGAAAATTTGCCAGAAATCTCCCAAAAAACCTCCTTTCACCTTCTTTTATCGTTCCTTTCTTCATCAAAACCAAAATATTCCAATTTCAAGCAGCTCAACTTCATAACACTTATTTTGAATAATTTTGTCCAGACTTACTTTTTGACACGATGGAACAAGATTTGATTTAAATGAGTTTCAGGAAGGTTTGATAGATAAAGTGCAAGTAAAATTCTTTGCTTCGTTTATAAATGAGTCACCTGTAATTTTGGACAAAAACAATTTTGATATACCGAAAAAGCTCAGCACCCATATAATACAACACGTCAAATCTCCCCAACACAACCACAAACCTGGTTTCATCCTATCGTTCAAACTAACTATCCAAGACGTTTGTACTCAAATTAGACGAAGACGACGACTGGATGTTATTTGTGTACAGGGGTGCCTGCACGAAAGTACAGCTTACAGGTGTAGGGGACAACATGACATATTGGGATGGAACCGGCATTTTTTGTGCCTCATCTTGGGTGTGATCAGATTCCGAAAGAGATTCGATAGATTTGAATAGTTGTTGGTTTATTTGGGGATGCCGAATCCTGATGGAGTCCACTACATCCAATAAGTTTTTCGAATCCATGGCGAGGACATGAGCTGCTCCCAACATGCCCCTGAAAGATAAAACAATGCTTATAATTTGGAATTGAAAGTAGCGCTCTGAAAATTCCTGTTAGGAATACTCGCAGTGCTGAGATATTTTCGATATCTGTTTAATATGGATACACATAAGATCAGGAAGCTTTTAGACGATGCTAGTTTTCAAGATTTTAGTTTGGAATTTGACTTATTTATAAGGAAATAAATATTTCGAAATATTATTCTCTCCCAACTACCTACGTAGTAGGGTGCAGTAAACGCCTGTCGAAAAACAACTACTTCACCAGCTAATACCACGCTGGATATTGAATTATATCTGACAGACATTTATGCAAGATTACTCACAGAGGCTATAATAATAATAAAAATAATAATGGAAACATCTGCGAGACTAGTCTGTGTGACTAATGTTGCATAAATGTCTGTCGGATATAATTCAATATCCAGCGTGGTATTTGCTGGGGAAGTAGTTGTTTTTCGACAGACGTTTACCACACCCTACTGTGTAGGTAGTCGGGAGAGATTAATATTTCGAAATATTCATTTCCTTATATGTATGTATCTCTTCTCGATAGTTTTCACTTTTGCTACCTTTGTATTTCGTGTCAAATTATCGAATGTTATTTAAGACATCTACCTACGGTGCCATTGAAAATCTAGTGCAATGTATTTGAAGTGGTGTACTCTTTGATTTGATATTTGAAGAGCACCAACATAGTCAAAATTTTAGTTTTCGACCACTAGGTGGCGTTTATAAAGACATTTTAATAGCGTCACTGAATCTAGAAGGCCTTGGTCTTCTTACGGGTATAACCGATGGGCGTGATTTAATACTTGAAATAGCAAGTTGCTTTCTAGTTGGTTCTTTTTTGTTGGTTATTTTGAACACTTGAACTATTTCAAGAATTAGATTTCAACATTCGAAAACAGAAATGTTTCCATGTTTGAAATGAAACTTTCAATTCTTTGAAAGTCTGAACACAAAAAGTGAAATGAGGTTATGTATTATTATTATCTTCTTCTTCCTTTACTCGAAGGTCTGAGATATTCAGAAAACAGTAGCAAGCAATCGGGAAATGGATGTTTTATGATCTGTATCCATTTTGTGTTCTGTGTATCGAAGCGGGCAGGACCTACAAACAATGATCATGACATTTGCTGTAGATGTTGCCACTCACACTAAAATGAAAATTTTCTCGCCAAGGCATCTTATCCAAATCTACCGGCGAAAACTCTTCTACTGCAATTGTTCAACTTGTGTTGAAAATCTACTGAAAAAGTGGAAATCTACCGCATGTGGTCATCCTGTACTGATGTCACCTTGTCACCTTATTTCCTGGCTATGGCATGTGAGGATTTCGCCAAGTTAAATCATCATAACCTTAAAACAGTATCTAGACTCACTTTCTGTATTCAGCATCTAAAGTCGTGTGGCTGTACTGCTGCGCTAACTTCATGGCGTTCACCAACTCTGCCATATCTTTGGATAAAACCTTGTGAGCCATCTCTACTTCGCGTTGGGCGGCTACTGGGAAAGCCGAAACGATCTCGTCGACGCTGGCTAGCAGCGATCTCAGCTCAATTCCAACCTTCTTGACTAGTTCGAGGTACTGCTCCGCAACGGCTTGTTGAACGCCTTGAGAGAGTGACATCACCGCCCTCACTACGTCGGTTGTGCATTCGTAGACGCGGTCGTGGGAACGGTCTAAATTAGCGGTGGGGTTTTGAGTCGGTTCCTAGAAAAAAAAAATAATAATGAAGGTAATGGAGTAGCTTGAGACTGGCAGTCACTGAAGTATAGAACAAATTAGGATATGCCCACTTTATGGAGTACCAATGAGTTCTTCTAGTGGATTGATGATCAAAATCAATAAATGAGTATTCATTATTCTTCAACAGAAAAAGTATTTATATATTTTTTCCCCTTTCATAAAAATTGAATACCCACATAGCAAGAGTCATTTCGAATATTCAGGTATAACCATTGATGAAAAATTAGCATAGGAAGTACATGTAGAGAATATCGTAATGAAGTGCAAGGAACAGTATCATTAGATGTACTGAAACTAACCTAAAATGGACTTGTACAATCCATTTTAGCTTATTGGTTGGCATTCTGAGGAAAGTCGGCTCATACCATAAAATCATTTAAACTTGGAAAAATATGATAAGAACTGGACTGCATGGTATTGTAATGAATCTGAGGCCGGCCCTGACAGTTGCTGCACGCGCCGGGATCGTGACAGCGGCAAAGGATGCGGTCAGACCAGTCGCGAAAACTCCGTATACGTCAAGGAACAATCTACAATGTTCGTTGTCGCAATATAAGCGGCCTTCCGTCCCTACGTAGTCAGTCTCTACTTAGAAAGCGAGTTGTTAACAAATTGTGAATATAAATTAAACGTGTGTATATAAATTAGTGAAATATTGTAAAAATAAATTAGTTTAAGATAGTTAGTTCTTTTTTAATTCATTACAGTATGTTCAAAAAATAACGAGAATTTTTAAATTTCACGGGTTTGGAGAATCAGATTGTCAATTTGTCAGGTATATTTATGGTTTATGTTGTCTGTTGCAGTGGCTAAGATTAGAGTGTTAACACAAATTAGTATAAAATGTTGCATGAAAAATGAAATGAAGTGTTACAAAGAGTGTGATAAGCCTATGATGAGTCTGCTATGAGTAAAGCAAGAATTAACAAGTGGTATTAAGCCCCGGACATCCTAGCACGTTAACAACTGATGAAAACGAGAAAAAAGTGACTGAAATGCTTATGAACAATCCCGGAATCACAATCAGGAAAGTCTCTAATGATTTTCCGAAAGCAACAAAAAAGGCAAGATTTGTGGAAAAGCAACTCATGCATTCTGCACTATAATAATGCGTCTGCTCACACTTCAATGCTTGTTCTCGAATTTTTGTCCAAACCCAATACTGTAGCGATGTCCTAGCCTCCATATTCACCAGACATACCTTAGTGTGACTTTCATTTTTTTCCCAAAATGAAGAGAATCTCAAAGGACCATCGTTTTTCAAGCAAGAGCTATAGGTTATCCCATAGATCGAGTTTGAGAAGTAAATATTTTTTTCATAAAACCAAAATTCCAGGTATTTTCTGAATATACCTCGTAAGAGAACATTCAATAAGCTCGTGATGCACTGTTTCGAACCTTTGATGTAGTAATGAATATTACTGGAGTTTTTTCCCAACACCAAATCGTAATTTTTAACACTCAACACGTGTTTCGATCACCAAGGAAGATTAAATCTTCCTCTTGAAGATGATCACTTGGTGATCGAAACACGTGTCGATGTGTTAAAAATAAAGATTTGGTGTTGGGGAAAAAACTACAAATCAAATCAAAAATAATGTGACATAACTAGAACACATAAAAAAGTAATGAACTAAGACTGACTTGTGGGTGGTTGTAAAATTTGTAATGGCAAATAAATTGTATTCTATATATTCGGTTAAACTGATGAAAATCAATCAACTTACCTTTTTATCAGACTCGCCTATCACAGATCCGCTTTGAGCACTGTCACTCATCTCTTTCCTTCCGCTGGGCGTCATTGTATTGGTCAGCGACCCTGCAGGAGAGTGGCTCTTGCTGCTGCTCATAGAACCGGCATTACTTTGTGTGCCATTATTGCCTTTGCTGCTGCCTGATGATACCGTAGTTGGAGGATGCTGGTAGGGGACCGGGTTAATGTAGCTAGGACTTGTTGGAGGTGAAGTTAAGCCACTTTCTGGAGTGTCTTGGTCGTCTGGGTTGTGACTCATGCTCAGTCTTTTCTAGAGGAGCGATTAAAAAATTCAGTTAACGATCAAGTTGGAAGCTTAAAAATTTGTCGTCTTATATTTCAACTTACCAAATGAGTTTCGGATTCTGCTAACCATTTAGAATCTTCCTCAGATTCCAATTGTTGCTGCCTCAGTTTTTGCCTCAGCATGTTATTGAAATTTGTCGAATTGTCGTAACGAACATTTTCCAATAAAAGTTGGTCCCCGTACAATGTAGACAAGGGCTGAAATTATCATTTCCTATTAAATTCATATTTAATATGATGTTTTCAACAAAAGTTCAAACATTTTTCTCCAATTTCGTCATAAAAATAAAATGGAAATATTCGAAAATAAAAGTAGGTATTCAAAAAAGGTGCAACATGCAGGATACATATATTATAATCGATGACAAATGAAGTACAGAAAAAATCCAGAACGTGCAAGAAGTAACAATCCCATCAATAGAAATTGAAATTCCGTGACTATAGAAAATATCTAGAACACACAAGTCACTCTTCAGAAATTTTCCTATCTCAGGTGCATGCAAAATATACTTATATATCAATTAATTATTCAAAGAAATAATTTGGGGTGGATTAGTTCACAATCATCAACATAAGAACATTGTAATATGTGTCGCATTCAGATAGTACACAATGAATTGTTGTAACATTATAGTTTTCAAGTTTGTGCAAGCATTTTACTCAGACCACTGAAAAAAATTTGCGTCATTAGGACACCTTACACGAATGTCCTGCAAGATATAATTCAAAAGGGCGAATATGTTGAAGTACTCAGCAGTGCCGACAATATAAATCAATTTAACTGTTCCCTTGAAGTGCTTGAAACTCTTGTATCACTCATCAAGCTTCCATTTGGAAATGACAGGTTTTCATCCTTCCTAAAACTGTCGAAAGTGATTCCTTTTCATAAGAGTAACTCTGTAGATGATCTCAATCGACCAATATCTTTTGTCCTTACTATTGCAAAAATAATTGAAAAATTAGTTATGGGAAGGCCCAATGGATTCCAGAACGTGATGTAGTATTATCTTTTCTGTTTGGGGTATCTTTCAACTTTCAATGTGAATGCTGAAGATGTTGTAGCAGTCTTGTTTTGAGACCTTATAAAAGCATTTGACTGCGTTGATCATAAATTACGGCTATATAAGCTGAAAACCAATAGATGTAGATGGGTAACTCTACGGTAGTTTGAGTCGAACCTCAAAGTTGTAAAAACAACTAAACGTTAACAGTATTACGAATACTGGAGTACTACAAGCATCGGTTGTCGGTCCCATTTTATTCTTGTGTTCAACGATTTGGTAACACTTCTGGAACATTTACTCTATCACTGACATCACTGTATTGTTGTATAGATATAATCAATGAGAGAAAAGCTCACGATTAAAAAAAATAAGTTATCTTGATGTGACTCAAATCTACTCTCCTTCAATAATTTCAAAACAAATATTGTGACTTTCAAATGTCCACTGCAGAATTTATTTGTAGAGGATATCATTGAAAACAAAAATGAATTCAACACCAACATAATATAAATACCAGACAGAGAAATAACTTCCATAGTGCCTTATCTCGCTTCAGATCTACAGCTAATTCACCAACGTATCTAGGAGCAGAAATATTTAATTTGTTACCTTATTATGTGAGAGAGTCTAACAAACTGACATCATTCAAAAAACACTCGAAAATTTTCTTCCGAATAAAATATATATTAGTCGCTCAACGAGTTTCTTATTTATTAACACTGCGAGTCTAGAAAATTTAACAAATATTGCAAATCTTCAACTCTGATTTATAGTATATATGTTAATTAGAGACCCACCTCAGTTGTTCATTGATGAGGCTTCAAAATAATACCTTTTTCCTCGCAGTTAACACATATACCACTGAAGATGTCTGCCACAGTAGTAGGCAAAACGTTTGATACTAAAACATCAATTCGACTATGGCCTTACCAGCTTGGATTTTCTTTCCTTTAACTGTGATTTCTGCAGTGACAGTCTCATAATATAATGTTTTCATGATATATATACATTATTTTGTGACTATTCCTATAGAAATGTAAATTTGTCTTTGGTGTAAATAAGTGAAATGAAATATGGCATCATGATTTCATGACCCTATATTTAAACTGGATTCATTGTCTTGATAATTCACGTATAAAATCTTTGAAGTATTCTTAAACAGAGTTAGTCAAAGATATGGATTCAGTCATTTGCTATATAAAGCTCTAAAAGTTTAGAGAAACGATACTTTATATACCATTTTCAATATGGGATTTCTTTACAAATCAGACTTGCTTTCTTTTCAGAACTGTTACGGTTTTTGAATTGCTCAACAACATAAATGAATAAGATGCAAAAACCTTGCAAAATAACATTTCCTAACTGTACCATTAATCAAAACAAAAATGTCTTAACGAAAAATATTTAAAAATATATTTATCAAAACATGCATCATGCCAATCACGAAGAAGCACAACAGAAAAGTATCACACAGTTAAGTTAACCAAAACAAGCAAACAGAACACTCGAAACACTTCCATGCCTCTTTCGAACCTGAGCCGACGCTTTTTGCAC
This sequence comes from Leptinotarsa juncta, assembly GCA_015342185.1. NCBI lineage: Eukaryota > Metazoa > Arthropoda > Insecta > Coleoptera > Chrysomelidae > Leptinotarsa > Leptinotarsa juncta. Next base: position 8,008 of record WOGJ01232649.1, read on the forward strand.
GAAAAACTGCTGTTTGTGGGCGCAACTCTTAACATCTGCCCCTCCAAAGTCATAAATACTCTCCTCGAAATGTTGCATCTCTTTCGACTTGTCACTAAATTGATAGACGATAGGGGTGGGATGGAAATTAGGGATGTTCTCGACATCGTAACCTCCTGGTTGAGGAATGATACGGGTGTTGCGATCCAAAGAACCCATTTTGGGAGAAAAAGTCGTCTGCCTTTCCAGGGATCCCATTTTGGGAGAGACATTTCTGGATTTCCGCTCCAAAGAACCCACTTTGGGGCTGAAAACCCCAGAACTACTGTGGGAGCTCATGTTGCGCTCTAAAGAGTTCAACTTGGAGGAGGAACTGGCATTATCAGAGGCCATTCTCTCTAGAGAACCCATTCGAGGGGTGGCACTGTCAGTGCTAGAACGGGACGAAGTACGTTCCAGAGTACTAGAGGGCTTGCTTGGTTCAACCCCTTCTGGTACTTCGGGATCTAGTTTTTGAAGGTTCTGTATGGCGATGGGTTGGGTTACAAGGATGGGGTCTGGAGTATCGTCTGTTTTCTTAAATTTAACTGCTACTGTGTTAAATACCGAAGCTGGAGTGTTGTAAGCTGCCGGACTGATTCCTCTGCATTCGTTTTCTTTCATAAGGTGGGCAAGCACTTCTGGATTTTGGGCCACTATGTATGTTTGCGATACGAGTCCGGTTGTGGCATCTGTTGATGAATATAAAGAGGGATCCACAGCTGAAAAATCGAAGTTTTGGTTTTAAAAATCTGACATTGTTGAAATGCCAAGCAGTATTTATTTTATTTGAAGATTTTTCAAATATAGTTTTCTATACAATTGTGAATATCATAACATGATATGATGGAAATAACATTGTAAACTCCATTTTCTATACTAAGTTTGGATTTCCGTTGTCTAAAAAGGTGTTGACAGATTTGAAATCAAAAATGAACATTCTAATTAACACTAACGTGTACATTAAACTATAGGATTTTCACCAATAGATTCCTGAAATGAAAATGATAAAATCATTGATTTTTTTTGTAAAAAAAAAGTAAACAAAATTAATGATGTAACATAGTAGTCCGATTTAAGTATGAATTCCTGGTAAAGTCGGATTGAACAGAGGCGAATTATTCAAATCAATTTGATTGTTTATTAGATATTGAGAATTTTTGAATTAATTCATTTCCTTACTTTAAAAAAGGTTGAGTTTCAAATTTTTTTATAGCAATTAAGAGCTTTGAATTCATGACTGAACTCATCTCCCTCTGTAAGAAAGTGACTGGCATACATTGCGTTCAAATTTCCTATTCTGGAAACTGCTTCTGTGTTCTTTCATGCATGCTGCAAATGTTCTTCCAGTTTGACCTAAGTAAAACATTGGACATGATCCACATGACAATTCAAAACTCATGATCTGACACCATTGTTATTTTCAATATACATGCACAGGTTATTTGGGTTTCATAGGCCAGATTTACGCCTTTATTTTGTAAGAACTTAGAAATCTTTATGCTAAGTTGACCCAAATATTTTAGGGCTTCATAAAGAAATGTTTGTATCATTTTAGTTGAAGTGCACACACATACACACACACTTACCTTGCATTGGATAACGGCTAGGCTTCGGAGGGGCGGCAAAATCGTCGCAAGGTCCCCAAGACATGGCCGCCATTTTCCTGTTCTCCCTCCTAAGCGTCTCTTGTTGAACGCTCTTCTCTTCCAACAAGATTTCTTGCAGAATTTCCTTGATGTCCTTGAAACTGGGCCTCTTGCTCGGCTCGTAAGACCAACACTGTGACATGAGCGAATAAAGACGGGGCGGACAATCGGGCGGCAAAGGAAGCCGTTCACCGTTTTCTATCTTGCCTATCACGTCGTTGTTTTTCACTCCTTGGAATGGTTTGACACCGAGCATCAGGATTTCCCAGATGCATACTCCTAAAAGTAACATTGTTTGGGGATAAACAAACCTGGACATTCAGCAAAAGCAAGTATATATAAATCCGGCACATTTTTGTAATCGTGTTTGAAACTTGAAGCTATTCATTTTGAATGTTTCATTTTTAGATTTATTTGTACTTATTTGATAATTTTTACAATTTTCCTTCTGACATATTTCTCAGACAAAAATATTGTGCCACTTCTGTGAATGATTATAAAATACTCTCTTGAAATAAATGTATCTATCTATCTATCTATCTCTAACAGGCATAAAGTTTACTTGTCTCAACTTATAAATCTTAATGATTCACACAAATTATTCTAGTCTGTTAAAAAATTCATTACTTGGTTTGAAATATGTGAATTACTCACCAAACATCCACACGTCGCTAGCTGTAGTGAACCTCCTGAAGTTGATGCTCTCCGGACTCATCCACTTTATGGGCAACTTCATTTTGGACGCCTTGTAGTAACTCTGGTCGTCGCCCATACATCGAGAGAGACCGAAATCCGCCAACTTCACACACTTATCAGTACTGACCAGAACGTTTCTAGCTGCTATATCCCTATGTACATATTTCTTAGATTCTAAGTAACTTAGCGCTGTCGATAATTGGAATGCGTATAGTAAGAGAGTGGCGAGATCGAGACGGTTCTTGTTGTTCTGCAGGTAGGAACGCAACTCTCCGAGTCGGGCTAGCTCCATGACGAGCCACACGGGCGAATCAGAACATAGTCCAATCAGTTTGATGATGTGTTGGTGGTCGAATTTCTGCATTATATCTGGAAGGAATGGAATTACATTATGATTTGAAACGGAACGGTCTATGAACATTGATGTAAACATTCCTCAATAACTTACATGCTTCTTCGAGGAACTTCTCCGTAGTTGCAAGGTCAGCATCGCCCTTGCAAGTTTTCACAGCCACTGGAATGAGTACCCCATCTTTGGTCCTAACCGCACCTCTGTGGACATCACCGAACTGACCTTCTCCCAAAATTTCATGGAGTTCAATTTGATCCCTTACCAATTCATAATTTTTAGCTGAAAAAGATAAAAAAATATGATCTATGATACGTGATTTTTTGTTCAATTTAAAAATATCGTCATCTATAACGGCTAAGCTGCACGAGACAAAATGTTGAAAAACATCTTTTGAAATGAGATAACTTGAGCCAAGATTTATTGAAAGCTAGCAGTGATTTACGTTGTTTTTAGATATATTCAACACAAAGGTTTGCGAAATTGGACAGTTTGGGTTCTTAAATCCATGGATTTGATTTCAATTTCTCTAATAAAATATATAGGTTTGAATTGAAGGGGTTATATTTTTAGGCGTGATTAATTTTTGGGAAAGTTTTTGGCTTTCTACTACTCAATCTTGATACAAAAAAAGATGTGGGAATCTTCCAAAGAAAGGAAGGAAGTAATCAATTTGAAAATAAGTAACTCTATACATGGATGTGTAGATCATG
>WOGJ01232795.1:0-10321 GCA_015342185.1 Leptinotarsa juncta
TTTTTCTTGAAGACTTTGGTTTTGAATTGAAGGGGTTATATTTTTTTTTAAGAGTGATTAATTTTTGGGAACGAAAGTTTTTGGCTTTCTACTACTTTGGAAGATTCCCTCATCCTTCTTTTTTTGTAGCAAGATGGAGTAGTAGAAAGAGAAAAACTTTGGTTTTGTAGTCCACAGGTGAAAATGGCTTTGATTAGGCTTTCCTTCAAGTCGCCAAACTTGCAACAACGGGCTTTAGTCTTGAGATCCGTCACAAAATTGTTCCAACTGCTTCTCAGTTTTTCATGGAGGATTTTTAATTTTCTGGTAGAGTTTTTTTCATTTTATTTTATTATACTATATTTTTGTTATTAATTTTGTCAAATTATAACGTTGTAGTTATACGCACCTATATTACTTCTTCGACATACTTAGATATCCCGTAATGTTGGGTAATGAAGGCTATTATTATTATTATTTTCATTATTATTATTATTATGTCTAACAAAAAATAATCTACGTTTCCATTACTCCCAAATAAGGTACGTATAATTTTCAATTAACTTAACTGTATGAAAGCAGTATATATATAAAAAAATAACTCACATTATCAAAATAGCAGTCGATTCCTTCAGGAGATAGCCTTCTTAAAACTGAATCAACGTCCTCTGTTTTATAATTGATAGCGTGGTCGAAACCTAATTCATTTGTTATCCATTTACATTTTTCGTCTGACCCAGCGATACCAATTACTTTACAGCCCTTTATTTTAGCTATTTGTCCAACAATGCTACCAACTGCTCCAGATGCTCCAGATACTACCACTGTTTCTCCCTCCTTTGGCTTACATATTTCGAGAAATCCAAAATAGGCAGAGTTGCTGGCGAGAACAAATTGAACAGCAATTGACCAATTCAAATAAAAAAATTATATATATATATCTACCTATACACAAATAATTATTTACCCCGGTCTTCCCAAAACACCCAAACTCAATGACAGTGGTAGGTCATTCAATTCATCTGGAATTAAAGTTGATTTTCTATCTTTTTCTGGGTGAGTTCCATTAGAAATTGTGTGGGTTCTCCATCCGAAGAATCCTAGAACGTGTTTGCCGCACGGAAACTCAGGATTTTTGCTTTCACAAATTCTGCAAAGGTATAAAAAGTTAATTAGATGAGAAAAGCGGTACTATGGTTATTATTGAGAATATTTTCAGAATAGTCATGTTAAATTCAGAAACCATCATTTGATTCCATTCTTATGATGATGTATATTATTTGATCTCTGCTCTGGGACGAGATACTTGTTACAGTTTCAGCGAGTGTCAAGTGAGTTGCTCACATGAGTAGCGTTGTGTTCAGTACGTATCAAATGAACATTGCTAGAAATTGCACTTTCAAAGTGAAATCTTGTTAAGCTTCAGTTTAGTTGATCGTCGAATTTTCGAAATATGGTCAATAGAAAAAATTCATTTAGAGGCCTTTTATTTCAGAAAATTCCATCTTAATGTTTACTTTGAGATTATATGGGATTTTGTAATTGGTAACCTATGTTGCTCAGTTGAAATTAGTCTCAGTGTAAATAAGATTTTCTTTCTCTTTACGAAGACGTCATCTATGTGATCGATATTCAACGATCAGCTGGATTTGAATAATAAACTTATGAAGTGAGTATTTAAATAAAATTTATTGAGTTACACAAAAATAGAGTTACACAAAAAATTACAAGCGGCAGAATTGCCAACTTAGACTGAGTTTATCAAGACCCACATCCAATTTTGCGATGGAAATAAAAATAAAAATTAACAATTATAAAATTATTTTGAAATTATTAAAACGTGTGAAACATATCAAATCGTATTTTGGATAATTTCTACTACGCTCTTTTTGTCCCTCAAATATTCAAGTTTCTTTATAGTTACAGATTTTGTTAAAATGTCTGCAAATTGTTCTTGAGTGGGAATGTACTGAATGTACATGTAAGTAATGATACATGAAAGTTACATGGTAATTCATCTCATCATATGTTGTTGGAGAGATAGGACCTGCCATGTTTTAAGACACCACTTCTAAAATTCTTTTGGGTGTCTTATCAGTACTTATACTCTTGAAGTTACTGCGGGTTTGTTTATCTTTCAAACAAGTTTCATATGTTTTCGAAGGATATACTGAGAAATGTACCATTCTTTTATGCATTAAATCAAGTTTTGAACTAATAATACATTATGTTCCAATACATCACATTGTAAAACTACTTTACTTTACTCTAATTTGCATATCATACAAGTTTTCACTTTTATTTGCTTTTATTATTTCTCCTCGCTTTGCTACATTTATTGAGATATTAACTAATTTTTATTTCTCGTTTATAATATGGTTTGTAGTACCCGAACACCGTATAAAAGTAAAAGCTCTATACGGTGACCAGAGTCAATAAATAAAAAAAAACATAATTTTGTTTGACATTTTGACTGCCAACTGTTGAAGTGGGAGTTTTGACAGCTGATTCTGTGTTACCACAGAAAGTTATGTTGTTTGAATTTGACACAGTAATAAAAGCAATTTCTTCTTCTTTCTCTACTGCCTGTGCATTTTTCATGTCGAGACAGTCACTTTGCTTGTGTCCTTGTTTTTCACACTAATAGCAGTTATATCGAAAGGTGATGTTATTCCTACTCGTCCTCGACTTCTGTGTGCACTTCCAGGAAACTTGTTGCCTCTGGCATACCGATTGAATGCCACTGGGTTAGTCGTTTCCTCTAGAACATTTCGACGGGTTTATTTCTGTAATAGTCTATTTTTGACAAATTGAAAACTCATATCATTGGAGTTCTTGGTGAACATCACATCAATAGTGGCGATTACTGTTTGGTACGATTCGGGCATTGCAGATAACAGCTGTGTTACCACTTCTTTCTCTCTTATAGAACCGCCATTACTCTTAAGATCACTGACTGTAATCTACCTTGTTTCGTGTATGTCTCTTTTAATATATCATACATTTCCTCCGCTGTACTTTTGTCCTTCATGGGTTCCAAAACATTATTAGAATCATGTTTCGAGTGGAGTGAGCTACCCATCTTCAGTAAAACAAGAAAATACCACAAAGAAAAAGGATATGAGACACACTTAGTGATTTTGACAAATTAGTACTTACATTATTAAAATTATTAAATTAACTTAGGTTGGACCAATTGAATAATAACGAAGTCATACGTGGTGATTTAACACAGAAGGCTTTTTCTTAAGCTTATGGTTGTGTCCAACGTGGTTGGGTAGAGTATTTATAATCAGTAACAATAAAGTTTGTAAAATTTCTTCAGGTGTGAATCGAACCGACATACAGTACATACTGTTTGATAAAATGGCGTAGACATGTCATGAAGGATCATAAAATCGATTAAAATAAAATAATCTTACAACGAACTCTTCTAGGCTAATTTGACATCGGGAAGAGAAGAATATTTCTTCCACTACGGAAATAGAATCTAATAACTGTTCACCTCTTCTGGATTTACTTATCAGTAAAACTAATGGACACCTAAAATTTTCCATCTATAGGAAATACACATACAATAAGTCAGTCATTCTCTTTTCTTCTCATCACCCTTCAACTCAAAAAATGGGTGTTTTTCATAATTTATTTTCCCATTCTTATGAATACCCTAGATTTCAACAATGAATCGAATATAAGTGGCTTGAACAATGGTTATCCCTTTCATTTAAATGACAAACTTTACCACATGTATGTCACTAGGCAAATCTTTTGTCAATAGTAAAGATAAAGTCCCTATTTTAGAAAAATCAGCAGTTTATCAACTGTCTTGTTCAACCCCCAATTGTTCTGCGGCGTATGTGGCCGCTCCTTCAAAACCAGGGTTCAGGAACTTCACAAAACCAATCAGAAATATAGACATCATGATCATTCTTATGAAATTTCTCTCTTTCGCCAACCATATTATCAACCAAAACCACCTTTCCAATCCAGACACAGATATACAATTTACACGCATCTGTGATAAAGGGAGGACCTTGAACATTAGTGAGGTTTTCTTTACAAACAAAATAGTTAAAGACCCACAAACAATCTCCTTGAATGACCAGATTCATTTTGATTGTTTAAATTTTTTTCAATTTTCTCAATATTTAAACCCCAATTTCGTAATTTATTTCCTACTCCAGGTAGAAATAACCTTTATAACCCAACTTAATTTTTTCATCGCAGTTTTCTCTTCCTTTCTCATCCATGAAATGTTTATGCCATTTTATCAAACACTGTGTCACAGTATTTCTGTATACAGTAGTTTCACTCAGCGTCGGTCCCTTTGATGTCGGTGTCCAGGAGTTTCATTTTTTATAATGATGACGTATTTGACACTAATGACATTTCTCCCTACTACAATCTCAACCAAAGCGTGTATACACTGGTCAACATAACAACTATTCATATAAACTGCTCAAAAAAAAACAGTCTATGAAAACCATGTTGGGCACCTGAGAAAATTGTACAAATGATAATTTTGCATTTGTGTAATATTGAAGTAACCCAGATCATTTGGGCAATGATGAACTAAGTTTCAAGTCCAGTTTCTATCGATAAATTTGGAAAATGTTCACTGAAAATAGTTTCAGTAGATTGGGTGAAACCCATGAAATTCGACAACTATGGAAGGTTTGCATGCCTGTCTTAAACTCGTCGTTTGCGCAGACCTAAGACATCGACGCGTGGGTCTGCGCGTAGGAAAATTCAAACCACAAATCAGCCTTTATGAAATTACTGTATACTACTTTGTCTCATTGTCAATATTGTCAAGTTAAAGAGTAGAGAAGAGAGACGCATATGCAGTTGTACTGTTGTACTTTTTTTAAGAATAGATAATAGAAGAGATATATTACGAGAAAATAATAAATTATTGAATGTATGAATTTGTGAGTTAGGGAGTCGTATGTTTATATAAGAATACATTTCATAATGTCACACAGTAGCAACAAAACTGAAGATGATTCAAGACATAGTCTCAGAAAACTACATGCTGAGTTCAAAGCAAAAAGAAAATTAAGAATTCCCGAAGAAATACAGAAGATACAAAAAGAATTCTGTAAAACATTCAGGCTTTTTCAAGCAGTTGAATTGAACAATGTAGAGAAAGTTAAAACCCTGCTTCAACAAGGAGTAAGTGCAAACAGTACAGACTTTGAATTGCGAAGTGTATTACATGTAGCTGTCAGCAAAGGATACGCTGACATTGTGGAATTGTTGCTCAAATATGGTGCAGATCCGAACAAGAAGGATATGATACATAACACTCCTCTCCACTTAGCGGTTTGCCTTCACAACATTTCAATTATATCCATGCTTATAAATGCAAATGCAGATGTGAGTAGCCTAGATAATAATGGACGAACCGCATTTCAATTAGCTTCGAGTAAGTTGAAACTGCTACAAAGTAGTTGGAGAGCGGGAACAATTGAGATGATAAAACTGAGAGAAGAAATGAAACAGGTTGGTGTTGCTACTTATTTTTATTTATTCAGTTTCGGTATGATTTTTCTCTGCGGATAGTGTACCAGAATATCAATAAAAGACCAGTTTTGGGTCTCATTTCGTTTTTACTGTTTCATTCTGTCCTACTGGTAATTATTCCAATAAAACAATTTTCAATGGATGAATCTGAAGTCAAAATGTGCCACTCTGGTCTACTTTCGACTATTTCAGGAACTCGATTCTCACGATAAAAGCTCGTGAAATAATCACATATTATGGACCTTTATTCACTTGTCACTTCTATATTTTTCATGAAGAAATGTTCAGTTTCCCCAAAATTATATTATTTTCAACAAACAACATAGGTTGAAGAAGATGAGAAATGTTACCTTCTTTTCGGTCATTTAAATTTTTCCTTTCATAATTTTTAAAGAAATAGAATTGAGAAGTTGTATCAATTTGCGGGAATAAGTAAATATTTACATTTTTTTATGAATTATTTTTTTTTGAGTATCGAATAGAAAATGAAGATGAGAAATGCCCTTTTTTTCTGTCACTTAATAAGTACTTTCCACCATTGAAAAAATTTGAATTAGTAAGTTGTCTATTTGCAATAATAAACCAGTATGTTTTTCTATGCTTGAATATTGAAATGTCAAATCTGCTTCCTCATATTTCAGATTCAGTTTATACTTGTTACCACAGGGCTTTCATTTGGGACCCCTGCTGTTTACCCTATTTATAAATGTGTTGACAATTCAGTTCATTATTGTAAATTCTTGCTGTCTTCTGATGACCTGAAGGTATATTTGCCTATCGAATGTATTGAAGATTGTCATAAGATACAGGATGATATCAATTCTCTATATGTTTGGTCTGAAAACAATGGGATGTCATAACGACATCAAGGAAAATGCTTCTGTGAAACGTTTGCTAGAATAAATAACAAAATCGTCTTCAACTAGGTTCTTGATGATGTCAATCTAAAACGGCTAAATGAAATGAGAGATTTGGGTACAATTTTTGATGTGAACTTTTCATTCATCAGCCACATCAACAACAATGCTTTCTTTTTCTTCGGGTTCATAGTTGTTATCTGTGCTTTTAACTTCACGACACAATTCCAAAATAAGCTGGGATCTTGAAGACGTAATGATAAACAATTACACGTGAAAACCAACAAAACATCAAAACAGGTTATGTTATTATAATATATTCCCACAAACACACATAGGTTCCAAGTCAAAATAATTACTGAAAACTAAACTAATGTAGTCAAATCAGGTGTTGAATAGTGTATATTGTATTAACTTAGTAGCTTTTTAGTGCAGAGTGTGTTAAGTTATAAAATTCTTGGACTTAACAAAATAAACGCAAATGGACAATCTGCAGAATAGTTTGAGTAAAGCATAATAAGTACTAGACCAGGACTTACCACGCTTTACAAAATACTTTTTGTTTATTTGTAACTTATACCAATGGCGCACAAGTGAATAATTCAGTTAACACCTGAAATTGGTCTTATCACACTATACACACGTGTGTGTCACAAGTGTGACTTGACACACTTTACGCAGTTAGCACAGATTTGAAGATGTTCCCGAAAATAATGGGTGTAAAGCCCTTATACTGGCACTACAAGGAAAAGACTCCGAAATTCTGCAAAATATTTGTGGTTGATCAGAAAACTTAAGAAACAGTCGTTAACTTAGAATAGAAATCGATCTTTATTGAACTCCTACATATTTGGTGAAAATCCCAACATTGTGTGATTACAAAATGAAAGCTTACAGTGTTTTTCCTATAAATGAAATTTTGGAATCATTTTCTTCTTCAAATTTATGATTCAATTGCAGTATTGAACATTACCTTAATAATTTCACTTTGAATTTGAATACTCTGTTCATTTCAAGTTCTTTCCATATCATTTACTCTGTGTAAGTTTGATGTGTGTTGCCTCACTCTTTCACATTTCACCTCGATCTTATGACCTACCTCAAGGCCTAAAAACCATGACACTTCATATCATTTATACATTTATGTCTATATTTGTATATTATGTTTTAAATAAATAATAATTTTACTGAATATTATTCCCGAACGATGTACGTATTTCGTGAATTATGTAACGAAAAAATTCCTGTCTTCCTACAAAAAACAAAGTGGGAATATTTAAAAAAATTTATTTCCTCATATAATTTTCAATAAAAAGTCATATGTAAAATATAGCAATAATTTATTTTACCGCTCCTATGTTGGTTTATTAACAATTAATTTTCATTTCAACCCTAATCACGCTTTTGTAGGTTCAACCACACCTGAATCAACTTCTGCTGCAACTGTATCTATGGGAATTTCTCCTGATTTTGTTTTTTCCCAGGCCTTGTCAAAATTATAAACCAATTCTAAACCAGGTTTGTCCAACAAATGTGGTTTGAGTTTAAAGGATTCTTGCAAGTTCAAGAGAGCTACCTTGTCGCAGAAATTACAGCCAGTGATATAGTTGAATAAATCATCAGGTGTGTAAATATCAGGAACACCTTTCCTATTGAAAAACTGAAAGTTGAAAAAATGGATTAGGTCTACATAATAAATGAATAAAACATTGTGTTACAATAATGCTACACCATACACCAACAAGAGAATAAATGGATAAGATCTACATAATAAATCAATGAAATATTGTAGTACAATAATGTTACACCTTATATTTTCATTATGCAAATTTGAGAAAAGATCAAATCCGTTAGAGAAATTAACATAAAACTTTAAAGAAAAAAACATTTTTCCCCGTACTTAATTCTTTTTCAAAGATTCACACTCCTTTTATTATAGAATATCACTTTTCCGTGAATGTAATTTTTATTTCAAAGCTCAATGCACTGGTTAAAAATTAACCTGATCACAAAGTTTTGTAAGTGACACTTATGGACAAGCTGAATGATGAAAAGAAAGATTTTGGATTTCTACTTTTCCATCTTTATATTATTATATAAAATAGACTATCTAATTGAGTTTACGCTGAAAATGGAGATTTTGTAGTATATCTTCTGAACTGTATATATTCTCTTATAGCTTTATATTTTATGGAAAAATATTTTGGGAAAAATCCCAATATGGGAAGCCATATATGCCGTTTTAATTAAAAAAAACTTTTTAATGCCATGTTACCATTTGGTAACATGGCATTGAATATCTGGCATGGCATGATACATCTGAATCTTTCATAAGAAAGATTCAGATGTTTCTTGATTACAAAATAAAATCAAATGAAATGATAATTAGATACATTTAAAATTAGGTATGATTTCCTGTGTGACATATATGTAGTGTTCGCCGAAAACACATACATAGTGTGTTAAAAAATGATATTTGACATAACGATGGTTTCGGGCACTTGAAAGCATGCTTTCTTTCATGTGAACTTCGTCAAACTTGCAAAAAAAAATTTCATCTTCATTTGGTAATCGTATGTTCGCTGAAAAAAAGGTACATTTCAAAAACACAAAACCTACAATTCACAACAGCAAACATTTTTTTTTAATTGGTTTCACCTAATTTATATCAAAAAGTGGATTCAGAGTCTGAATTTAAAATCAGGATAATTTTGTTTTATGCATGTTATCCTAGTTTAGTAAAAAATTTCAAAAATGTTTCAAAAAGTTATGTACTCTTCAAAAAACATTAAGTTTTCCTTAATGGCAAAAACCCTGAAAAATTAATGATCAAAAATGACTGGCTTTTCTTTAGAATAACAAAATTTCATTATTTTGAATAACATTCTAAAGAATTGTCTCCTTATAAGGAATGTATGACTTCGGATTCATTTTCATCTTCGATAGATTCTTCAAGAGAACTATCAATTCAAATTCTCCTCAAACTCAGCATACTCTGTTTAACAATTTTTTGATGTAATATTTGAAGCAGAACTTGCAGAAGATTCATCTTCATTACATACTGCATCATATAACCCATTAACCGCTTCAAACTCTTTGTAGAAAACCTCTTGATTGTTTTTGAAATCGTCACTCGCGTTCATTTTGATAAAATAGAATTAACGAAAATTTCATGAAAATTACGAAACTGAATGAAAACATTTGTGGTGGTAAGATAGAAAACCATGAAACGAAAAAGTTACTTTGATCAGCTGCATTGTAGCCCTGTCACAGACTCGATAACTGAAGCTACCGCCACACTACAACAGCGTAGATTGAAAGAATGACGTCACAGATACTCAGACCAATGATATCAAGATCTTACACCCCACTGAAGGCGTGTACATAGTAGTAATAACCTGCGAAACTTTAAACGCGTTTTTCTAGAAAACTTGTTTTCCGTATAAGCAACATGGCACAGTGAGGAAACGTGCGTAGTCTGTGCTCCTCAAAAGAAATCTGTATATAAAGTAAAGTGAAAATTAAAAGAGTGTGATAACAAACGTAAAGGGATTACTTATCGTACAGTGTGGTGGAAAACTGAAAAAATTATGATAACACGTGATATCAAAGAAGAGATAGGTTCTGTAGTGAATCAAGCGCTAAGTAAATGTCTAAACAACGAATCCTTCCTACACAACGTAGTCAAAAACGTATCGGAAGCGATAACAAAAACAATTGAGAAAAAGTTATCGCAAATTGAAGAAACAGTTGCCGTATTCCAGGCCGATCTTACAAATGCAGAAAAGGAATATGATCAGAAAATAGAAAAACTTAAAATGGACGCCAGAAGAAAGATTTATAATCGAAAGCTATTAAAAAGAAAGCTTGATGACGTGGATCAAGCTATTAGAAGATTAAATTTGAGAATTTTCAATTTCGAGGAAAAACCAAATGAACAGACCGTGGCAGAAATCGTT
>WOGJ01232809.1:0-21158 GCA_015342185.1 Leptinotarsa juncta
ATGGATGTGTAGATCATGCAAAGAAGTAACTTTCACTTTTTCTTTCGTGTAATTCAATGTTTATATGTATGAAAGTAGCTGTTTGAGGAGTACTTTCTTCCAGTGTCTGAAAGTTACTTCTTTGCATGATCTACACATCCATGTATAGAGTTATTTATTTTCAAATTGATTACTTCCTTCCTTTTTTTTGGAAGTTTCCCAGATTTCTTTTTTCATATCAAGATGGAGTAGTAGAGTAGTAGAAAGCCAAAAACTTTTTTTCCACAAATTAATCACTCCTGAAAATATAACCCCTTCAATTCAAATAGATATTTTTCTTTTGAAACAAATAAGTTCATCTCCATCGTTGGATGACACAGTTTCCCAGAAATGTTGAGTTTAGGTTATGAGTTTTTCTTCGAAACAAAGAATAGTCTAGGCTGCTGGGATATCAAGTAGGGGAGGGTGGGGCAAGCGAAGGTTCAACGATTTATAACTTCTTTACTTTTAGAAATTAAACAACGTGTATTGAATGAAAATCAGGTTTGATTATTTAAGTAGTTACCCAATATTAAGGAAGGAATGAAATATTAACTTTTAGGGAAATGTCAAATTTTAAAAAAATTGACAAATGACTCACTTGCCCCAAAGTGTGGGGTAAGTAAATCACCCATACGGGGCAAGTGAGTCCTTATACTAATTATCAATGAAAGTTGTCACATACAAATTTTCTAAAGAAATGAACTTTAAATGTTCAAGCCAGTCTACACAGTAGGTTGAATGGACTGACGTCTATCAAAAAACAATCACTCGCCTGGCTAATACCACGAAAGGCGTTGGATTACATTCGACAGAGGTCAGTGCAGGAATCTTCACAGAAAATTTCCTGCATATGTAAATGGCAATACAACTGAAATATGCGACCCTCAATTTTGGAGGCTCATTAGCCACTCGTCAGTGCAAGATAGTGGCCATCATCGTCCTAAAGTTCCAAAATTGAGGGTCGACTCTTTCAGTTGTATTGGCAATTGCATATGCAGGAATTTTTTCACCTGTCGGATATAATTCGACGCCTTTCGTGGTAGAGTAGTTGTTTTTTTTTGATAGTCTATTCAACCTACTATATATCTGAGACTGGCTTGAATATTTAAAGTTCATTTCTGTAGACGATCAAATTATTAGTCACCGTTTCGTTATCTAAACACTCCTCGTGCATCCAGACACCACATTTTACGCACATGATCCATTATTCGTGACAAGTGTCTCCATATGTCTCATGACAGTAAACGAATATTGTGACTTTTTCTTCCTTTGACATTTTCGCTACTTTTGCTGATGCACTTATATTCTTTTTCTCTAAGTTTTACCCTTTTTTTTTACTTTTTCAACACACTAACTTGGCCCTGCTTGCCAAAAACTTTTTTTGGCTGATTTAGCCAGCGTCAGAATCGCTCTGTATGTCATCTTCAAGCGACTTTGGATCAGGTAAGTTTGCCAAATTTACGGGATTAACCAAGGAATTGATATTTTCTGGATTGGATTCTGAGCTATGACTCACTTGCTCCAATCAAAGCAGAAATTGTACATCCGGCAATGTTCTAAACCTTAGACAGTATTAGTCAAATATAAGGTTATGTTACGTTCATAATGGAATATCTAATTAACAACCGATACAAAGTACCGACATTTCCCGGAAATAATAGTAATTTGTTTAAATCTGTTCTGTTTTTCCGTTAATCAGCTGTCGCCTCCATACGAACGACAACTCTCAGAATTGAGAAACTTGTGTGAGCTAAGGACTAACGAGGTCTCACCTTTTAACGTGCGATTCCTAACACGTTAGGTTAGGCTAACAAAGTAATATCAGTTGTTTCCAGAAAAAGAATGTCAATGAGCCAATTATGGTATTCCTGAGAGGAAAGTGGCTAGGAAAAATTATAACAAGGTTTTTGACGTCTCAACATTCCTAATCAGTTGACTAATTGATAAAAATTATTAAAATGTTTAATATTTCCGCCTACTTGATGACCATCTCAATGTCATCATATAGATTGCAATAGCAAATACCGTAATGAATGGTACATATGTTAAAACTATCCATTTATCACTTTTACAACCGTTAACGATTTCTGATCGATGTTAAACCTGCATCGACTGAAACGAATTCATTCAGTACTCGCATCGTTCATCTGATATATCTTTAACAGTATACTCACTATTCAAATGGTTTATGTCTATCTGGCGGCCTTTTATATCCTAGTTCTTCCGGGTACACTATCAATAAGAAATCTCTGTGGCCGAGTTTTCCTTATTTCATATGCGATTCGGATTAGAATAGGAACGGACCTCTGATTGACTTACGGGCCTTATCCTGGTTTCGTAAATGGTACACAGGAAAACAGATTTTTACTTGTGAAACCAATGGAAGGGGTTACTTTGTCGAAAAAAAATCCTGGTTTCGATTATTGCGTTAGAATTTGAATAGGCCTTCGATTGGGCCTTATCCTGGTATAAATAGTAAACAGGAAACTTGATATCCGAAAAATAAATACCTAGCTGTTAAGAAGAAAACATGTAGACTTCAATTTCAAAAATTATCCGAAATTGTCATCTTCAGTTTGGAAAAGTTCTGAATTATCTCTTTATTGTTTATTTACTCATTCATCATTATTATTCATTTTTGGTGAGTTGATTTCTTGTTGAAGTAACGTGCGTCACATGCAGAAGCTGAACCACCCGTTTTCACATGTTCTTTCACCACCCAATTGGACCTTCAAACAATGGTGCTGAAGTTTCAGTGGGTTGAAATTTTTTAGTGAATTTTTTGCTGTTTCAACTTTTATTTTAAATTTTGAATATCTGCAATGGATCAAGATATCTGTAACCTCTTTTTCTGTATAACTGAATTGCTTATGTTTTTTTTGTACCTACTTCTTAACCCAACTTGGCTCAAATCGTAAATCGATTTATGTGAAATTTCTAGTCGAATAGCACTTCAACCATAATTACTATCGATGAAGGCACTCTTGATTTAGACCATATATAAATATAGTTTAAACTACTAAAAACACGCTTTAATACCATATGAAACTAAAAAGTAAAAATAAAATATAGTTTTAGAAAACTAAAATACACTTTTGAAGAACATCGAGCTAAGAAGTTAAAAACATTTTTTAAATAATCTCAAAACAATAATGAACGAAAAATACTAGTATTATTGTAGAAACCATATTTATTTTTTACTTTTTAGTTTCATTTGCTTTAAATGCGCGTTTCTTAGTTTTTTAAACTATATTTATTTTTCATGTTTAAGTCCGATTTATTCTCAATTTTTTTTAGGTTCTAGTGACTAGTATTATAAATCTTTAACAGCCGACCCAAGAATGTAAAATTTTTCTCAAACAACATAATAAAGTTTGAGGTCTTAAATTCTATAGTAATACTGAGATGCAGGTAGTATAGTAAGTCTTCAACAGAGGGCGCACAGCTGTAAAAATTGTTTCCAACTAAAGAGAAAATTTACAGTAATAATTTCAAAAACAATTCAGTCTTGATGTTTTGATTTGAAATTTCATTCAAAATATTAATGGACTTAGAATGTTTTTTCAGTGAAAAATTTTTTTTTCAAATCAATCTTTTGATTTGATATGTACCTTAATTCTAATTTTTCAATTTTTAGAAATATTCAAGTAACTGAATATATCAAGAAATAATACGTACAGCGCCATCTGCCCGCGAATAGATCAAGCAATAATTGATAGTTACGTACAGTACCATCTTCCCGCGAATAGATGAAGCAATAATGCCGATAATTTTGTTAATGCAGATCCCGAGCTTGAAAGTTACAAACAAACATGCATACAAACAGGCATACATATATAAATACATTCATACATACAAGTGAAGCCAACAAAACGTGTAAAAAAATTCTCCCATATTTGTTTTGTTCAACGACTGATGGATTTTATATTACTGAATTGTAAATTTTATACGGAAGTAATGTAAGGGATTTTACAAAATAAATTGATAAAAAATAATCTAGATATACAAAAAAAATTTTGAAAGAAAACATATTGTCAAACGATGTATCGCATTACATTTAATCCATGTGATCTCACCTCTCCGAAGGCATAGAAGTAACGATGTTTGTTGATTATATACGCAGATTTCCCCTATTCTGTTTTCCCTAATGATTTTAGAAAGTTCAGAAATGGTTATTCTGACGATTGAATATTACCTCAAATAACAATTTATTCTTCATTACCTCAAATATTTCTCAAAATAGAGTTACCAATCAATGTCCACCCGCCACACTAAGTAAATGATTAATCAGTGTGTGAAGGGTGTGGTCCTAGTTTATTTGACAAAACATGAATGTTTTCTGTTTCTGTTTAACGATAATTCTGATATTCTCATGAAAGCTGGTTAGATCTCGAAGCTTGAGAGAAAAGGGTATTACTTCACCATGACATTTCAGACTGAACCCAGGCCACAGAGTCTGGGAAAACCCATTATTTAAATTGTTTTTGTGCTCGTTTCATATATTCTTATCGAAATTACAAGTTTTCAATTATTTCTCAGCCCCAGCATTGTTTGTTGTTCATTTTCAAAATAAGTACTGCTCCCACTCTTCTCGAAACGCGTTTCAACAACTAACAAATTGACATATCCAGGAGATGAAGTAGACCCCAACTCAGTTGAGGGAACACGCGTTGAAAAGAGTGTTACACTTCTGGTTTTTGGAAGCAGGGCTTGTTTTGGATTCATTTTACGCTAGAAGTTCTACTTCTACCTTTCAGTAATGTTCATTAATTTTCATATATGTTTTACACGACAAGTACAGCAGTAGTAAGTTATTACTATTATTTTAGAATGTAGATAACCTTCTCAAGATGAAACATTAATTTTATGACTAGCTTCAAGTTATTTTCAACTGTTTAAAAATGTGATGTGAACGGACAGTCATGTGTATTGGGGTTTTGAACAATTTTATATGAGTTTCTCCAATAAAATTTGAATTGTAAATCTTCATTGCATTTAGTTTACATTCTTTGAAAATATCCTGGATTGATGAGAACAACATGAATATACCGTTAACTATATTCATAAAGAATTCCGACTGCTCCCTGTTTTAGTTTTCGAGTTAAAAGTAAAATATAGGAGTGGCTGCTCAACATAACTATCGGAATCAATAAAATCGGGTAAAAAAATAAGTTGAACCCTTTTTCGTTGATTTAATATTCAATTCACAATGAAAGGCGTGTAAGCTTCTTCATGTATTTATTCACCTCATTCAATGCTAGTACAGACCTAGTTGGAAATGGAAATGAATGAAGAATTCCTATCATTATAATGATGTTTTTTCATCGACCACTCATCTTGACAACTATCATTTTAATATTTTTTTAAATACTCAAATAAAAACATCATCTCAGCCTTTCTCTTGCTGAGAATAGAGGATTGGTGAATACTAATAATCAGAACTAAGGTTGTTTCAAAAGTTTTCTTCCTGAGTCTATTTCAAACTATTATATCTCATTGAATACTTACTCAAGCGCCATTTGAATGAGTGCACTATTGCAAACGTAACACAAGTCGAATAATTCCATCAACATAACAATTGGGTGCTCGGGATTTGATGAAATCGATGAAGGCCGTTTGTGCCTATTTTCGATTGGCGAAGCTTCCGAAGTGCTTGAAAAGGTGGTAGTCGGTAGTTAGGTGAGGCAGAACTTCGACATTTTGTTTAATTTTCGTACGGTGATTCAAGAAACGTGCGGACGGGCATTGTCGTGAAGCAGGATCGGATCTCTTCTGTTGACCAGTGCCGGCCAAAGGTGACGTAATTTTTGGTACACCACCATACAGTAACCACTGTCTTTTTGGGAATTTTCGCCATTGAGAAGTGCCTTGGTGGCTCATCGTTGGCCAACCACTGTCCTGAACTTCTCATGTTGTTGTAGAAAATCCACTTTTCATCACACATGACGATCCTATCTAAAGAAGATCGTTTTGGCTGCGCAAAATCAAAGAACAGTCTTCGAAACGTTCAAATCGTGGGGCACCCATTTTTGGAGCTTTTCGTTGTTTCTAATACGTTTTTAATCATCAAGAACTGGATGGGAGCTGATGCCCAGTTCTTCCGTCATCCCACGCACCTTTTGTGAGGGGTCAGTTTTCACCACAGTCCGCAAATCCTCCTCCTGAATTACTGTAGGTCGACTACTTTGGTCTCATCTTCGATGCTGACATCTCCGTAACAAATTCGTAGTTGATTTTTCGAACTATTTCAGTAGCGCTTTGGTTCAATTTGAAATCGTGGAGAAAATTCGACAGAAAATCGCTTAACGACATCATGTAGTAATCAATTTTGGAAAAAATGAACAGCATCAATGTTTAGAGTACAAAATTCTCTACCGATCTATCAGTATACAGTACATTTCTTTAATGTCTCCCCCCTTTATTTTTTGAGCGGGTCAACTCAAAAATTGAAATTTGTGATAATGGAATTAATGCATGAATACTTCATTTTGAAATGAAATTGACAGATGAAACTCAAGATGGTGACTGGGCGTTGTCTGGAAAAAAATTTAATGAAAATGAAGGATATGGTGACATATCATTTTGAGGGCTCCTGACGAATACTTCACAACCTCAGAATATGAATCCTCAGAATGTATAGTTACAATATTCTCATATAGTTTTCGGTTTTACTAGTAGAAAGGTACCATGTCAACAATCTCTAAAATGGTCAATTCTCGTCCATTGGAAGAAAACATTGAAACGATTTTTATTTACGGTTCGACGCGTTACTTTCACGAGATCGAAAGGATTTTCAGTGAATGTTTTCCGATTCGTCCTATCTGTTGAAAATATTTGAGGGAACTTGTATCCAAATTCACAACTACTGGTAGAGTACATAACAAAAATCCCCCAGGATATCCGTCCATTCCGGAAAAACAGCAAGTGCAAATAATTGGTGAGATGGTAGTAAATCGAGAACATTCTACTTATTCCGTTGTGAATGTTTGTGAGGTATCTCCTTCTACTGTGTAGAGACTTTTGAAGAGAAATAGGTATCATCCAAACAAATGGTACACCATTTTACTGAAGATGACCCTAATCGAAGAACAGAATTCTGCGAAATCATGGCGAAAACCATTGCAAGTCTCCCTACCTATCTCCACAATATTTGTTTTAGTGACGAATGTACATTTTTTTTAAACGGCAATATTCACAGACAAAATTGCCGCTATTGGAGTGACACCAACCCTCATGTTTTTAGGGAAACGCATACCCAATATCCAGAAAAAATGAACCTTTGGACAGGAATATTGGGAAACCATATTGTAGGATCTCTATATATTGATTAAAATTTAACAGGGGAACTGTATTTGAATATGCTGGAAATTACTGTTGACCCTCTCATCACTGAAATCGTTGAAGCGAATCCTAATGAATTCGATATGGATATTGTATTCCAACAAGATGGAGCACCACCACATTACTCCAGACCAGTAAGAAACTATTTGGATACTACTTTTCCCGGTCGTTGGATTGGCCATCGAGGTCTTACAGAATGGCCAGTCCGCTCGTCAGATTTGACACCTTTGGACATTTTTTATGGGGCTATTTGAAGCAAAAGGTGTACGAAACTGAACCTGCTTCAATATTGGATATATGGCAGATAATAATAAATATTTGTAGAGATATTGACGTTACTGTGTTCGAAAATATTCGGCGTGAAATATCGAATAGGCTGTTCATATGTCAAGAAGTTCAAGGCAATCTTTTCGAGCATCTTCTAACTAACCTCAAGCTTATTACTTCATATCATGTAGTTAAATATCAATATATTCAGGCAATTATTAAAATTTTCGTCATTTTGTTGTAGTTGAAGATATTGATATTATATTCTAGGGTTGTGGAGCACTTGTCAGGAGCTTCAAAAAGATGTGTCACAAGACTTCCCTTTCCATTAATTTTTTCCCAGATAACGCCCAGTCGCCATCTTGAAAGTTTCATCTGTGAATTTCACTTCAAAATAAAGTATGCATGCATTAATTGCATTATCCCAAATTTCAATTTTTCGAGTTGACCCGTTCAGAAAATAAAAGGGGGGACATTAAAGAAATGCATCGTATGTGTCATTCTTTAGATCTGGACTGTCACCAAATCAACAAAATCAGGATTAGGAGAATTTATGATATATTCTCTGTCTTCGAAGAAAACAGCAGCATGAGAATTATTTATAGTGTATTATCAAGAGTAACTGTTGAACGGGAATTAAAAAAAATCGGGAAACATCTGCACTAAACAATATATTTTTCTACTAGTTCATGAATGAGGCATCTTATTAAAAACCAGATAGGTCACAAAATTGTTGATACTGTTATGAAAAAATTTTTTTCACATTGAATATTTTTTTCCGAGATCTTTAAATTTTCCTACAATATTTCTTTACTTCATAAAGGTTTGTAAAATTTATTTTTGTCGAATAACAGTTACCTACTCAACAATGTTGATCGAAGTTTTTTCTGATTCATAATGAGAAGTAAAGTAAAGCAAACTTCATGAATGCAATCGTCAATTGTCAGTCCTTACATTATTCACCTGTCAGCGACGTAACAAATAATTAATTTCAATTTTCCCATCGTAACATACCTCAATATTTAATTACACGCCCATAACAATAAATCATCTCTAGATAAAACTAATAACACATTCATTAGCAATTGTCTACGTAATTGCTTTCGTATAAATCTAATTACTCATTTTAATCGCTCTCGCTAGATATGAAAAAAATTCGCCTACGTGAAACGAAGTCTAGGCATGCGCAAAAACTACGGACCACCGAGGTGCTCCGTGGGGTGGTCTGCGTTATTTTACACGAGACGAAGAAGGTACTCGGTAATGCAGTGTTGCCAACCCGCGATGTTGGCAACAGTGGCCAAAAATATGCAAAATTTGATGGAAAAGCGCGTAACATGCCTAGAGTTGAAAAAGTATGAAATGCAGTTTAGTGAAAAAATTAACAAAAAAAAAGTCGGAGTATGTATCGACTGTGTGGCCTACCTATGAAATAAGCAAACTGACAACGAAGGTCTTTAAAATAGTTTAGTACTTGTGACGTCAGATCTCCAAAACGAACTTCTTTGGGAATCTATTTTGGAACAAATACTTTAAGAAAAAAAAATATAAAAATCCTACCCCTTTTCCTACCGTTGGTGGTGGAATCATATACATAAATTAGTTGTCACCCAGTGATATACAGAACATAAAAGAGCAGAAACAGAGGTTTGGTTAATCTGTTTAGATCGTTCGCAATAAATGCGCGTATATAGGCAAATATTTGCGCAATTTTCGTTGTTGGCTACACTGCCGGTATGTATTGGGTTCGTGATGAAAGAATAATCACAGGTAACGTGACTGATCATTACACGTAATGATGACGAGATGGATAACGAGGCGGGACCAGGTTACTTGTTGACTAGATTTGAGGAAATAATTTTTGGTCAATTTTCAGCAGCGTTTCACATGACAACAAGGTATTCCTTTTCCCAATTCCAAGAAGCTATTTCTATAGATTTCAGTGTGCTGTTTAAGGGAAAAATAGTGAAGAATCCATCTTTTTGAATATGTATTCACAAATAAGTAAGAAAATCTATGAAATATTATGTTCAGGTACCTATTAGTGATAGTTTAATAATGAATTAGTTCTCTTCTTCCAAAAGGAATTTGTGATACAAAATTTATCTTGAGTACAATTTTTGAAATCAAACACAACATATCAAAATAACACAATATCATGGGTGCTGTGAAAAATAAATACAGACATACAAACTTAGAGAAATTTTAGATGTCAAATGAAGTTTGTGAAATGGCGTATGTGAACTTAGCAAGTACTCAAATGATATCAATCAAGTCAAAACAATGCAATGAAGAAAAGAACCTTAGAGTCATACCCAACATTTTCATTATTATTGCTTAAAAAATGAACTGTTAATACTGTCTAAAATAAAAAAACAGTCAAAGACTTCCTATTCAATATAATACATTAAAAAATTTTGAGTGAATTTAGATCCAATTTGAGTGTAGCAGAACCTTTTCTTTTTAGTTGTATCAACCTTATGAATATTATTCAAACAAGAAGAATAAATATCATAGAGAAACTAATAATTAAAAAATACGAAACAGAAAAAAAGTACGGAAAAACAGTCAAAAGTAGCCAAAATAAGAATTCAAAGTCACAAAAGAATAAAAAAAAACTACAGAAAACTTCATGAAACTGATTAAGATAGAAGGAGAACACAGTAGTGCACGAAATGATGTGGTATAATTATGACCCAATGATTTAACAAAATTTTCAAAAGTGTACAATTTGAGTAGAATGGCGTCCGTCGTCTTTAGTGAAAAAATTGAAAAATTAATTCAATAGTCGCAAAGAAAATTAGTTATTTTAGCTTTACGATTTTCCTTCCGGTTTGTAGCTAAAAGAAATATTTATTTCCCATATACACAAGTTTACAAAATGTTTTTGATGATAATTTCTATTTCCCATCTTTGAAAAATTCTCGTTCATTAACACCAACGCAGAAGTAGAGTCAAGCCATCTTATTGGTATTTATAGTCACGAAAGTAAACGATTTATTCCCTTATGTGAATCATCGTCTCTCTATATCGAATAAAGTTACATTTCCAACAATTCAACATGAAATATATTGTATACGATTCGAGAAGTAAAAGAAAATTTGAAAAACTACCTGCATTATTCAAGCGCTAACATCCCTTTCATCCTCCCCTTTCAACATTTTATAGCCCTGTTGCCCTCCACTGAAATTGCTTGTTTACGGAAACCGGACCTATCTCTATTAGTCGTAAAGTGAAGTTGAGGTTCTTCCTGTATGTAAATGAGCTCGGAGATGTACCAAAGTTGAAAAATTCCGAATGAATATGTGTACGTCTTTTGATTTGTTCCACTTTGCCAACATTCATAGCAATGAATCAATAAGCATAATAAATATTCTCTACTGTTTCTGACTGCAAATAACAGTAAAATAAATGACTCGGTCGACAACTTTTTGGTCTGCAAACCTCACATATTGATTTTGAACTGGAATATGCATGTTTGCGATTTCAAACCGTAAGGGGACGCTTACATTGAATACGAATCCCGTCAAAATCACTGTAGGCCGAATACGTCAGAACTGTTCTTCAAAGCATGGTGGTTACATTGTTTGTGAATTCTGAATATCAGTATATCGTCTACAGGTTTTTATTTCTGACATTTTTTTTAGGACTGCCGTAGGTATTATAAAAGGCGATGAGTCAACGGATGAAGTATACTAGTTGCTTTTACAACATGCTATGTATTAGCACTTCGTCCGTTGCATCACCGCAGTCATAGACGAAATGTGAGGCGTAAAAACCTCTCGATCACGGCCAACAAACCCAGAAAATAGCTTTTACAAATCTATCTCTCTATATCCTTTTTTTGTTTCTATTAAACCACTTGTTTATCTTTTTTCCAGTGTTTTAGTCATCCAGTTTTGGTATCTCCATGTTCATAATTTCTACAAAAAAATCAATATATACACCTGGAAATCAGTTTATTTTTCTCAAAAAACGACCACTCATATCGATAAGTAACATGGTCATATTTATATTACAAAATTAGGAACAATTATGATTATTAATACTTAATAATTGATGAATAAATGAATTTTATAATCATCATTACTGAATAGTACAGGAATTATTTATTTTGTTTGTTGAATTGTGTATATGAGTGAGATATAAAAAATAGCCCTGTTGCTGAGCCTTCAGGCTTCTAATTCAAACGTCCACTCATCGATAAGTAACACTGTCACATTTTTATTACTCAATACGAGTATATTATTGTTACTAGTATTATCATCAAATGCTCCAATAATCAGTTAGTTTTGTGTATTTGAGTATATGAGTAAGTTATAAAAAACTGAAACTTGATTTAATTACATATCAACAGGCTACCAAGCGTTGTTTTCATACAACTATTTCCAATTTGCATTTTTACACTTCAGCACCATTACAAACGTGCATCAGAGATTACATTCAATAAAAATTCATTTATAGCATCATCTGATTCATTAAACCCGTCCATGGGACCATTTCGTTCAATAAAGACCAGAAACATCTGCATAACGAGCTTTAATGTTTCATTCGGTATTTTTAATGGTTGATTTCACTTTCCAACCTGCTCGTTCATTATCAATTTCTCTATCGGTGTGTTTTGAACTCGTATAGAATTTCTCAGAATATTTCTCGTATTTGCAAAGTAGAACATGTGATACTGAGAAAAGTAAAGTTACTATATATGAGTACAATTCCATAATATTATTTTATCAACTTTTTTCCTCATCTGTTTAGTATAATTTCCGTACGCCACAACAAGAAACAAGTCAAAGCAAAAGCGTCAGTCATTTCTGAGGATTCAGTGTCTACTATTTAACAAATTTAACTCCGAACTCCTGGATAAATTTAGAATTGTTGGTCCCCAAAAGGCCATCCAGTTAGGTTAGGTTATGTTGTGTTAGGTTAGGTTAGGATAGGAGATTCAGAGGAGACCAAATTTTATTTTTTATGTCAAAATTATCTATCGTTTCAGGCTCTTTCATTATATACTGGTTTTGCTTTCTGAGTTCTACTGTGTGTTGCAAATAAAATACCATTTAAAAATCGAGAAACATTTCGAAAAAGAATCTTTTAGGGGCCGACGATTTTGGGAAATTCCAACTTGACTGTAAAAGTGAAGTTAATTCATTTCACAATAATACATTTCTAATCTCCGACAATGTAATGAATCATTGGTGTTTTTTCTGAAATATTCTTTCTTCTGGATGAACATTATAATGTTAGTCGACTTATTTCTTCGTCTTACAAAGAATATCCGAAAAAATCTACGGAATAGGGGTTACTATCCTATAAAGTAACTAATATGAAATCTTGACAGCGATTATATACAGATCTGACGCTAATTGCAGCTCTATCAAGATATTGTCAAAATACCTACTTATCGTCTCACCTTCTGGAATGGATAAACTAGACAGATAAACAGACGCTTTTGAAAAGTTCTACTCTCACATTCAGCGATAAGCATTTCCTCTGCATAATTATATTTCAACCAGATGTAGAACTTCAGAAACGCACTGGTAATTGAATCAATAATTACATGTGGCACTCATCCAATTTCCATACCCAACGTGACTGCAGTGGTGTCCAGATACCACATGTGGTGAGAGGAAAAGGATTTTTATTCTTGTCTATTCAATCCAACCTGATATATCGAGGTGGAAATGTCCGAGTAACAAATTCAACTGCTTGATTTGTTAAAAATATTTTAGCTATAGTAGGAGGGCATACTTGAAGACTGTTTATAAATCAAATTATCTAAAGGAACAATTCGTTCAGGTCAATCTTCACTTACCTACACAGTAAGTTCATGGAGTGACACTTCAGAAAACTACTCTCCCAATACCACGAAGGTTGGATTACATCCAACAGGTGTCAGTGCAGGATTCTTCACAGAAGAAATTCATGCATATGCTTTTGGTGATATCACTACCAGAATCGATTTTTAATAATTTGAAAGTGCACACGTGCAGATCGGTTTCGGGCTATTTGACCTCTCGTCAGTACAAGGTAGTGTTGTCCTACATCAACAAGAAGTCGGTGATTTCCCATAACTAAAAATCAAATTCTCTCAGAGTACCTTACGTCGAACAAAGCTGAAGCGAACTACGAGCAACAGATCTGTCATCGCCCCCTCTGCCCGTAGACTAGGTACTAACCAATCTCTTATCCGACACCTGTCGGATATAATCCAACGCCCATCATGGTTTTAGCCAGGGGAGTTGTTGTTTTCTGATATGTGACAGTCCATAGAACTACTGTGTCGGTAAGTAAAGACTGGCCTGAACGAATTGCCCCTTTAGATGATTTGTTGAATATACTTATAACAGTAATGTTTGTCACCAGACAGAAAGAGTAAGGCAGATTAAACAACATTACAAAGAATAATATCTTAGGAACCAAATTTTTCCACTGCACGATAATTGTTTAAAGGCTTCGAACATGGTTTGATTTGTTAAAAATACTTCAGTAGTTCTACACTATGGCATAAAATTTTTGGGTTTAACAAGATTTTCTCTTGTGGGTTACAAAGGATTTTTTTCGAGAAATGGATTGGAAAATTATTTCAAATGTCAAAGATAGAAAACGGGAGATTTTTAATAAGAGCATCTGACAGCTACAGGTCTGTATTGCTGCACAACACCTCCCAGGACTAGTACAGCAAAAATCATATAAAACAAACGAACTTTACCCCTTTTCATTGTTCAACGTCTACGCCCGCCGTAATTCTGCAGCGAGTGTGCGGTCACGGCAGCCGTGATTAAGATTTGTTGTGACGGCCCGTTGCCGTTACGGCTCTGGATGGGGCACGTGTGGCACGCGTTTCGCCGGCGACGGGACCATGTGCACATCTCTGGAAATGCCATTAAACTGCATATGTGGATAATAACCGTGATAACTCAATAACGAAGCTGCGTCCTTCCGGATTAACTTTATTAAAAATATGCCTCCTCGTCCGAATATACGAACTTTTCGTGGGCGGCTCGACGCTGAACGCGGGTGGCGGTTTCGAGGATGTTAATCGCGGATGAGGGGACATTTTGGAATGGAATGAACATTTTTCCTATGCGGAATAATGAAACATACGAAAACTGTCGAATGCATCTATGAAATCTATAATGACAATAATAATAATATTAATAAAGTTTAATTAATTCGATTTCAAGTAACTTATTACTAATACATCACTGAGAAAATAATAAATAAAATAAACAAGGCACCACGGAAAAAACTTCAAAAGGGTAAAAGGGTATAGCCAACCTTTCGAAAATGGAATTGAATATATAAAATTAGTTCAATTCATTCTTGGTGATGTAAACATAAAACAAAGTATAATATTGAATCAACTCGTACATAGACAGTTGCAGACCTTTCACAGACCGCAACTTGGCAAATTTTGCGTCGTGACGACCTGCACCTGCAAAAATTCCAACTGACCCAGAAACTGAAGGTTAACGACCATACCCCATGTGAATAAAATGGTACATTTTCAGTTCCAATTAACAGAAATGAGTCCTTACGAAATTCAGCTTCATATGGTCATGAACAAAACAAAAATACGTAAGTAATAAAAAATAATAATTTTGTTCGGCCCTAACTACTAAAATGTTACCAGCATGAAAAATGTTGAAAAATGACTATAACTTCATGCACTTAAAATTGAAAACCACCTTAAGTTATTGAAAAACTTCAATATCACACTCATCGCAAAAAAGTAGCCATCTATCCGCAGATTCCTTATCAGAAACTGACGAAAAATCCTAATCCAGCAAAGATTTGGCTGATCGATTTTCGTCTGTCAACAGCTACCTGTTGTTTTTCATCAGAGATTCAATTTGCCCGGAAAATTCCACAACTTATACCCGGAGCGCCATCTCGCCAATCTTTATCGGCAGATTTCTCTCAGAACTTATAAATTCATTAGTGAACAAGAAAGATCCAACCTTCTGAAAACTTCAAGTGCTTTATGATGAACTTTTTCGTAATACGATAATTCTTCGTTGAGTCCTTGAAGTTGGTACGCATATTCGAAGGAACTTTCCTAATCAGTATTATAATTTGATTACGAAGTTGTGTGTAAAGTTCGGGCAAAGTTTATTAAAGTAAAATGTAAACACTCTGCCGAAGCCGAATTTAATTTAATAGTCATTCTGTACGAGTATACTACGTAAATGATAATTATTGGTTTATTAACTTCTGAATTTTAATTATAGCGAATCAGCAGCTGAACGAATGTTCAGCTTGCTGGTGTCTAAATGAAGCAGAATTCGTTAAGTAGATTTGGTAGACTCACAATATTCAGCAGTTTGTGGTTACATTATTCAAACTCCCGACAGTCATTGTTAGCTTCTGGCCTTTCTCACGTGTTTTTATTCATCAACAAATTGAAATTTTGAATAAATAAACAACATAAATGACATGCACGGTTCAAATACTGCAGCATAACCGATTTTGTTATATTTATTTGTATTGTCGTTCTTTTCTGAAAATATTCATCACATCAGTCCACACGTTAAGGTAAACATTTTAAATAGTTGAGTTCACAGATCCAAATCTATGAAATTTTTTCCCACAGTTGACATGAGCCAAAGGATTCGTAACATTCGGTTGGTTATATCACTTTCATGCTTCGACAGTCGAATTTGAAGATAACGTCCTGCTTGTCCCACATATAATTTTAGACATTGTTACATTTTGTTTGTAAACCACACACAGTTATATTCGGTAATATGCTTTTTATTTTCGATTGATTTTTTGATATTTTTTTATTTGAAGGAGTTGAAAACCAATAAATGTTATGTATTTGGGAAGGGACAACAGTTCCCTTCCCAAATAATATTCGGACAATATTTACAATTCCTCTAACTATAATTTTACTGTGAATAATGGTGGAATCAGTTTTCTATAAATACCGTTCAAAATGAAAAAAATCCTCGCCATCATTTTGAAGCCGACAGAATTACCATAAAAGATTTTTTGTATATATCACGCCTGAGTTTTCGTTAAGAGTGAATCTCGAGAAATTCAACACATCTTGTACTTTCGACAGGGACATCAAAGGGAGCCCTGAACGCTCGAGGAATTTTTCTAGGGGCTTTATACAAAATCATATTTGTCAAAAGTGAAGGGCCATCGTCTGGTAGTCAACAAACTGTTTGTCGGAGGTTCTTTTCCGTGCATGGTCTTTAATACGTAGAATGGGAAGAAGGCGCTAGAGCGACAATACAACCTGAATCATTTTTCAAGTGTTTTCGAGAGCTCTTTATCAAAAGTTTGAAGTGGCCCAATTGTTGGAAAGGCGAGACGGAAAATGAGGTGAGCAGGGCTGTTGTGTTGTCACACTACACGGGAAAGTCGTAAAAAATCGTGAATGCGAGAAATAATGAAGGAAGGAAGCGGCTTTATTGGTATTGCTCGAAGGGCATATGGAAGTTAGGGTGATAAAGTTCTGCCTCGGTTTTTGACGACAATTTTACCTATCAACCTATGTGTGTTTCGCCCTTACTCGTAGGCTTTAGCACTGATTGCGATGGCTACTCCAGTAACAACAGTGATTGTTAAAATTTTATAAATACATTGTGTTCCAAGAAGAAAATTATTTTGCTTTTTTATAGAAAAACACACACATTTTGAATCACTAAACTTATACTTCTTAGACTAGACAATGATCCAACAGTAAATAAACCAATTATGTATTCATTTTTTAACAATATTTCGAATTAAGACATGAATATTACGGACAGTTGTTCGTCTTGAAAATATAACCTCTCGAATCACAAGTACCAAGACGGTGGTCCTATAAGTACCTGGCATGTCCCAGAGATGGCAATAGTTGTTTGAAAAATATCTCTGTATTAGAAAGTACGCAAACTATGAAGTATACATTTCCAGTTTGAAGGAGCTGCTTCGTTTAGCATTTGTTTAGCAGCCATCAAAGTTTTTGGTGAATTTGTGAAAATATACTGGATTCTACTCTATGTGAGTCTGTTCCTTCGTTTTCAACAGTAAGATATTGGTCAGTAGCCGTACGATCTGCCAAGACGAGTATCGCAGTGGTCGACCAAATGAGGTGACACTCAAGAAAACGGTGATCATAAGCCACAAAGTAATACTGAATGATCGTTGACTCAAAGTGCGCGTGCTAGCAGACTCAGTAGGCATTTCAAAAAGTGTGGTAAATCGTATATCAGATGGAAATTTTGACACGTGAAAGACATATGCAAGATGGGTGCCACGTATACTCACACTCGAGAAAAAACAGTATCGCGAAGATGTTTCAATTGATTGTTTAGCGAAGTTCCTGAATAACAAAGCAGAATTCTTGCGTCGTTTCATAACCCCGAATGAAAAATGGGTCCATCACTTCACATCCGAGACAATAGAACAATCAGAAAAGGGGACACATTAGGAGGATCCGGCTCTAAAAAAGTCGAAGACCGATTCATGTACAGGCACGGTCATGCCATCGGTTTTATGGGGTGCGCCAGCGAGTATTAACTTATTGAAATGTTTAAGTGTAAGTGAAGAAATCAGACAGAAACGGCTGCATTTGGCTAAAAAGATATGTTGCTTCATCAAGACGAACTAAAGTTTCAGTTGCTACCTCATGCACCCTATTCGCCAGATTTAGCCCATTTGGATTATTTCATGTTCCCAAACTTGAAAAAATAGCTCAGAGGTCAAAGATTTTCCAACGATGAAGAATTGATGTCGACAGTTTTCCAAGATTTTCGTATTTCTCTGTTAGGCGGGGTATTTCTGGGACAAACCCTCGCTAAGATTTAGATGCTAAGTGATTAAACTTTGAGTATTTGGAGTCAGTTTTTATGAAGAAGTTTGCTTCATATGAACAACTATCAAGATATGGTCAATATCATCACCAACAATAACAAATCGTAAGGACTTCCACATCTTTCAAATTATAATCAAAACAAAAAATATCAACTCTGTTTTTGATATACCGACTTTTTTCCGACATCTCAATTTTTTTCTTTCTTTTCAGATATCGTGGTTTTTCCTCAGCCATCATCTTCATTCTCGAAGTCTAAAAACGCAATATCCCCAGAAAAACCGGTGATTTCCAGAAAAACGTAAATTTCTCTAGTGAAACATTGATATATCTGATGAAGTATTATCTCGAGAAAATATTATAGTTGAGACCAAGAGGAAAACTTAACATCTCCTTATGAAATTCGAGATAACAAAAAATGAGATGACTATTCTGCTACGACTTCGTAAATCCCTTCTAGAATACCCCTGAAACTTCATTTTTTATCTTTTTTTTCATTTGGAAGGACTTCCTTTCTTCGTACTTAACTTTTTCTCCCTCTTGGGTACATAACTTTCCACAACCGTGATAATGATCAAACTGAAAAGTTACCCTCGAATACTTATGGAATATGAAATATCTTCTGAAAAATACATTCAGAAAAGAGTTCCTTCCAGACAAAAACTTATCGAAGGAAGCTTTTCAGTTTACCATAATTACACTGACGCAGATTCCTTTTATGATGAAACGTAAAATCTAAATAATCTAAAAAACATTCCTCTATCTTACTCTACCTTATTTTTCCCCATCTTCTCACGAGTGCTTGCCTCTTTTGTCGTAGATTCACATAAACATTTCTTAGGTAAAGCAAATTATTTTCAGTCATGAAGTTGTGAATGCAAAACAAGCCCTTTTCCTAAACACCAGATATGCAATACTCTTCTCGACGCGCTTTTCACCAACAAAGTTGACGCCTGAAGTTCCAGTTTTACTTTCTGTCATAAAGTTGTAGTTGAAGACTGCTTGAATATATATTTTAGTCATAAAATTTTTGAGTGTATTCCATAACACAGTTCACACCAATCTAAATTTGACTCGGTTTTTTTAATCAGAAACATTTAAATGTAGCCTTTCAAGTCAATAGTTCTCTCACGGATACCTTCGCCACCAAAGCTGGTATTTCAAAGCAGGAATCTATATTATCTCCAACAATATTAGGAAAGACTAAAAATCCTCCTTATTGGTCGACGTCAACACAACACTTATTTTTTGTTATTTATTCAGTAACCCAAACATCGGCAAGAAATTTCATATATCAACAAATGTCTGGAGAAGACAGTAGTCCAGTGAAATTCAATGCTAGGAAAACCCAGGAATCAGTTTTCAGTCTTTCTTGATAACCTGGGCAAGATTGGGCATTTGCTCTTTCCTTCAGATACTTGTAGAAATCCAACAAAGTACGCGGCTAACTACAGCTTCAAGATTCACCTCAATTCAGCTCGGACTACACTTCAAAATCTTTTATACTAGTCGGTTATTCCAAATAAATATAATGTAAGGCGATTTGAATCTTAGGATTTTTCTGTAGGGCATGCCCTGCTCCAATGACAAAGCAATGATCATTTATTTCTCTCTCAACTTCCAATATTTACTCGAACCTAAATCAAAATCATCGATACGATTTCTACATACTTTAAACATCAAGTTCTCGAATCATATTCATACGTATTAAAATACCAGCGACAAGCCCGGTTCATCTTTAATACAACTTTCCCGAACACACATTTTTCCTGGAAGAATGTAAGTAAAGCTACTTGAAACACATCATCTGGGCCGTGCCTTTTGATTTCGCTAGAAACATAAGTGGATTTGTGTAGCATCGAGTAAAGAATGCTGTAACTTCACAAGCCATTTCTCATTTGGTCCATATTCATATCCTGTCGATTCTGAGTATGCCAGTTGTACATCTTACGTATATTTTTAGAGCGGCTTCGAGACTAGCCGTGAGTTTGTTCTTTATATTTGTTGCAGTCCGCGTAGCTCTTTGTGCTTTCATCCTATTCGTTAGTAGGAAAGTAAAGGAAGGTTTTTGCTTTAATGCGACGCAAG
The DNA here is from genome assembly GCA_015342185.1 of Leptinotarsa juncta. Classification (NCBI taxonomy): domain Eukaryota; kingdom Metazoa; phylum Arthropoda; class Insecta; order Coleoptera; family Chrysomelidae; genus Leptinotarsa; species Leptinotarsa juncta. The sequence goes on from WOGJ01232809.1 coordinate 20,528, forward strand.
AATCTTAGCTATATCCTTGGCTGTTTCTCTTTTCGCAATTTACAGATTCATTTATTGAAATATGTTTTTCACTTCAGAGATTTCCTCGAAGTTTGTTCTATTTTTGGATCTCACCCTTCCGATAAAAAAATTTAAAAATCAGAAAATTTGCAACCTCCGTTGCAATCCGTGTTAGCAATCACACGTTAAAAGGTAAGACCTCGTTAATCCTTAGCTCGCACAAGTTTTTACTTCCGAGGGTTGTCGTTCACAGGGTTGCGACAGCTGGTTAACAAAAAAACAGATTTTATACAGATTTTTTTAAACAGCTGAATTTTTAACAAATGTGTACCAACATAAAAAAAATAAAAGAATCTCTAATCGAATGTAAGGAACCAATTATTTTTTTACTAGTCCACGTTATATCTTTTCTTTACCCATCTGTGAATAGTTATCCAACTTTCATTTTCATGTCATTTCACTATCAGAATCCTGGACATATAATAATAATAATGCTTATTTACCATATTGATCACATGTATATAACAGAGATTCGGTAAATAAACGTAGGCATCAAAGAATTAACATTTTCGAAAAAATGCTCCTTATACGTGATATTGCCAAATTCTAAACTAATACTAAAAAATATGTA
>WOGJ01233392.1:0-11339 GCA_015342185.1 Leptinotarsa juncta
GTAAGGTAGTAGTCTACTTCTCCAAAAGGTCGGTTAACCCAGCTCTCCACATTTGGAATGAGTCGGTACGTCCATCTCCCATATATCTATCTCCTATCTATCTATCTATCTATCTATCTATCTATCTATCTATCTATTTATCTATAAGGCAGAGACAACGGATCTATCAGTCAAATACGTTCAAAAACAAACTTGCTCTGTTTCACAAATCGCCAAGCATTCGTCTCTGAATGGAGACTTCGTCAGGACGCTAAAATGAAACAAAATAGAAAAGAACCAACAAAAAATTGACAATACTTACAAGTGAGTTTTACAATTGAAAATTGAATACTGATGAAAAAAATTTACAAAATGGGCACATTGATGTTAATAAATGTCACAATTTTCAGATATCTGATATTAGTAATGTCATGTTCAAAGCTTACTATAATGACAAGAGTGGCATGATCATTGAAAAGATTTCTATTCCATAAATGCTCATTGAATGAAGTTTATTCAACGTGTGAATATTTCAAATTGAGAACACTACCGAGATTTATCTATGTGTAGTAAATAATTGTAAATTATACTTAGATTTTCAATGTCTGTTTTTTTGTTCATATTATTAGGATTTTTGTTAATAAAGACCATATTCTGGGAAAGCCATATTTTTTTTCTGAATATAAAACTTTTGCTTGATCAAATTTAAGTTTGTGTCCTGTTTCAATAGAATGTTGAGGCAGTGCACATGAATTTTTGTTTAATCTTGAGTGAAATTATTCTGCTTGATAATGTTCTGAAAGTTATTCCAATTATTAACATAGACATTATTAACTTTAATTATATATTCAAGAACATTTTAAGTGTCCCTGTGGGATAAAACTGCAGTAATGTTAGTTACAAATAAAAGTGGTATAACAACATACAAACTTTTAATTCTCATTTTTCACTCTGTAATTTCAATTATGAATTTTTGAAATATTCTAAAAGTTCTTCAAAACACTTTTTTATGATTATTGCCCATCAATAAGATTGTGTCTACTTGAATGTTTCAAAAACTAAATTTATAACAACGAATCGCTCGTCACACTCCGATGACAAACAAGAGAACTTATAACGGAAATATTGCTTATTGCTGAATCACATGGGGTATACCTTCCAGTGTGACATAATATATGGAATATATGCCATATGTGTACAGGTAAATTTCTTTTGTATGCGCTAGACTTTTTATTATATTAAAATTGAACTAACCCTTCTGAATTAATGCAAGGGACCCGGAAGGAAGAAAAGGGTTTTTGCAGGTAGATTTTTAACCCACTGTTCCTTTGAAAATTAAAATTACTGCAGTTGCTCTTTAGGAGTTCACACATACATATCTTGATTAAAACCTGTGAAGAGTTCAGAGTCAAGTTTATTCGATCGAACGATATGGAACTTGAAAGATTGAAGTACTTCATAAACTAATTGGGTGTTTAATGTTCAAGTGAAGTATTTGTGAAGTGTTAGATGAAAGGTAGGAAATCTTGATATCAGTAGATAATGATAGTACCTATATCATGTCTTCCAGTCTGTTGTGTTTTAATGAAATGCTTTAGATTTCATTGTGACTCTACGTGATTTAGTTATGGTGGAAGTACTTCTTACTGTGGTTATTTTTAAACTTATTTTTTCTTTTCACAAATATTATGAGAGGGTGGATTTTTTCTTTTTTTCATGATAACCTGATAAAACAATTCTATAATTCCAAATAAGCACGCTAAAAATTATGAAAAAGCCTTTTTTACTTTTAGAGTAATATATATATAGGATAGAAAAACATCCAAATGGAAAAAAAAATCAAAGTATTATTAAAACTGTATGCCGTTTTGATACAAATCGGAGGAAATAACCTATCTCAGATAATTGCTTTTCCCGGGTTTTCTATTCCTATGGAGTATACTACAGCTGAAGTAATTTTCGCAGATACTTCTTATTGTTCAGTAGTCTTTTTGGAACATCTATATAATATCTACAGATGATTTTGATTTAGGAAGTTCCATTTCCTAAAAACAAAATAACTTTTCTAGTTTTGCTCTTGTAATTTCTAATTGCAGTCAAAAATGCTCTATATCTAATCTTGAAATGGACAATTTTTCTTTTAAAATCATTTTCTACTTGTTTTGCCACGACGATCAATAGCAATAGGGGTACAGAGAAACAAAATAGTCACTTTCCTGTCCCTTTGAATTCTATGAAAAACTGAATGTAAAGGATATGTTCACATTGAAGCTGAGAAAATGTAAGTAGTTCTTGAATTCTACGTTTCTTACTGCAATTATTACGCGGTGGAAAAAAGTTCTTTCTGGAATGGAGTCTAAATGTGTGAAAATGTAAATAACTTTCAAATTGCACTTTTTCTATTGAAATTATCATGGGGTGGGAAAATTTTGGAGAAAAAAGAGAATTTGTTTCTGGAGTTTTGTCCAAAAAAGTTGATGAATCTATTTAAGATCTTGAGACAAAAAAAGGTCCAGTGAGTAAGTAAGAAATAACCAAACAATAATTTCGGGCTCAACTAGAAAATCAATACGATCTTGTTTTTCCCATCCACCTCTCAAAATTGGGAGTGAAAAACTTGTTGTTACGTGAAATTTGAAAGTAGTTTCAGAGTTTTTCATAGATCCAGAGAGACGGAAGTGACAACTTTACTGGAGTTACTGCTGTTTTGTTCTATCTTTTTCATTTTAGTTGTCGAAATAACTACAAGATTGAATTTGGCAATTATTCACCCTTTTGCTCTAGCAATTGGTTCATTAATCAGTATGAAAAAATTGAAAGTCTGCAATATCTGCATTATTAATTTGATGTGATCAATAAAGACTAAGATGAGCTCATTTAGGACTCTTCTCATTTTTGAACAATACTTCGAAACAGGATAACAGTAACTTTGAAGATGAACAAAAACAACTCTGAAGTAGCATCAAGAATCGTAGATGTTTCTTCATGAAATCTCATTTCAACTTCTTATTTTTTACTTCAGTAATTTCAGAGAGAATGTGTGTGGAAAATATCTGCGGTTGATTTTTCACTTACTTCTCATTGACATTACTTCCTCGTGTTTTTTCATTCTTCAGTTCTCACTTTTCAAATTCAATTTACTTTTGAAAAATTTTACATTTCATGAAACTTTCTCATAAACATCCATTAAATCATCTCTTCTGCTTCTCAGTTCAGGTAAATACTAATTTCGGGTGTATGATGCGTTGAGACCAAGGAAACAATAAGTAAAATTTGAATCAATATTAGTGGAGGGATTGAGAGTTAGGTCGGACCTGGGTTTGAACATTAAACTAATCATCCTATTCGGCATTATTCATTCCTTCCCTCGTCCCTTTTCTCTGAGCAAACATTTCAAACAAGATGGACTAAAACGTATCACTTCCTTCGTATTAGGATATCAGTTTCAATTAACATGGTTTCAAAGGGAAACTGTGGATTTGTCGAATCTATGATCGATTTTTTGTGTTTGTAATTCATCTCGATGTATGAGAACATCGATATTTGAAATTAATACATTTTTGCTTGTCCATTCTTTACGACTGTTGATGAATATTACTATAATTTTATCCCAACACCAAACACGTGGAAAGAATGAACTTCCAAGTGATCATTTTCGAGAGGAAGATTGAACTTCTTTTCGAAGATGATCACTCGGTGATCGAAACACGTGTCTAGGTGTTAAAAATAATGGTTTGGTGTTGGGATGAAACTTCAATAATATTAATCACAACACCAAAGGTTCCAAACAGTGCATCACAGGTTCTATATGTAGATACCAGATTAGCCTTTCCTTTAGGGTTTCCAAAGTTTCCAAGTTCTAGGCCACTAATGGAAGGAACGTAACAACTATTTGGCATATAGTAAATACGTCAATGACTTCAAGCATCAAAACCAAAGTTCAAAATGACGAAAAAAATTATAATATCCCATTTTATTTCGTATCGGCTGGGATGGTAACTGTTTCTGTTGGCGTGAGTGGTTCATTTTACTCATTCAATATACCAATATGTGAAACGGTGGTTCAAACTCTACGGCCAGACGATCGGTTTTTGCTGCTTATCGTCCAATCCATGCTAGGAATCGTATGGTAAAAGGTAAGACCCCGTTTATTCTTATCTCGCAAAATTTACTTTTGAGGATTGTCGTTCGTAGGAGGGGGAGGCGGGAAAGGCGACAGCTGGTTAACATATTTTTTATTACATAACTTTAGTATTTTTACTATAAATAACTCAGATGACAAACTCGAAGGTTTTCTGGCTATACAAGTTCTCATTTGACAGAAATAGACAAATATCAAAACAGAACGATGCAGGTTGGTCCTTCGTTGAAACAGGAAAGTATTTCAGATGCAGGGACTGTCTGCTTCATCATAATGTCCGTTTGTTTTACGATATTGAGGATATTTCTTTTTTGTCTCAAGCTGGAAAATATTGAATCCTTTGTGTTTGAATGATAAATGGTGATTTCATTGAAGCCACTGATTTCACATCTTAATGGATACACATAACAATTTTCACGTATTACCTTCGACCAGCAAATTAGGATTTATTCGTGAAACAAATATCGTCCGGTAAAAGGAGAAAATTCAAATGAAATATAAAGATTTCGTATTCCAACCTCGTTTGTTCTAGCCAGTCTACACAGTACCATTGAGGGAATATGCCGACTTTCATCAAAGGGGCAAACGCACTTTGTTCTAGCAACCAATGTATTTGTCCAAGCAATGGCAGATTGAGAAGGTTGGATAAAGGCCAACTATAATTTGTTGTTAAAAATGACCAGGGCAAAGTGATTCGATTCAAATCGGCGACCTGCTCTAAAAATGACTGATGAAAACGTTCTGAAAGAGAATATGCTGTTATTCGAACTGCAAATTTATTCTCAAAAATATTGTTTGCATAGCCAGAACTTCAACAAAAAATATGGTCATACAAAATCGTTGTTTAAACTATGACTCATCGTCTCTCATCTGGTGAAGAAATGTGGAAATTTTTCATACTGAACGTGCAATAGGTATTTATTTGTCATCAGGTACATTATGTCAGAAAATGACAAGTTCGTTTGCCAATTTCTAGTTTTTTAGGTTTCCCAATAACTCATATCATTTTTAAGCCCTATTCGAATAAAGATTTTACAGGGATATAATTCTTAGTAAGGATAAATACAAGCTGTTTCCTTCTCCAAAAGAAGATTCTTTTTACTCGTTAAAGTTTCATTACCCAAAATATTTTTGAAGCCTAGCACTAAATTCTTTGAAGCCACTGTATTACGAGTTTATCATATGAGAATTCATAGTACCACAACACATGTTTCATCATTCAACAACAACTTCTTTAGACATTTCAGATATGCTATTTATCCAGTTCCATTGGAACAGAAATCGAGCAAACTGAGAAACTATTTTCAGAAACATCAGTAAGAGCACAAAAAATATGATTTGAAATCATTTCAGTATTTCCATCTGATGTATCAAGATAATAAACTCCTAATTGGCATCAAAAAGGTATTGAAAAAAGAAATGTGGTGCTTAGGAGAATGATAACATGAAACATGATTCATTAAAATGAATATATAAAGTGAAATACCACTCTATACGAAGGACAATATTTCTATTTTTCAAAAGGAAGTGAACTTTGTTCCAAACAGAGCGACTACTATTATAAATTTCAATGTACTTTTCTCAATTAAAGACAAATCGATGTCCCTTTTTTGACATTGAATTGGAAGTTCTGACCGAAATATTCCAAGATGGTAAACAATATGAAATCTCTTTTAAATAAGACCGTATCGTGTTCTTTGAAGTGAAACGATCTGTGAAATGAATTCTTAAGTAAATAAACAACAAATTCGTGCATTATTCGTGTGTGAGATTTTGACAGTCGCTTTCTTGCCCATCAATATCAGGCTGATGTTGATGTATGGTATCAGCAAAACCGCTTACCTCACGAAAAGCTGAGTGAGTATATTTTTCGCTGCAGAGAAAGGAAGTACGTGTATGCAAATAAACATATGTGGGGTGGCTCGTTATAGTAGACCAGTGAAATATTGCTGGAAATGCCCGAGAGGACATTGAAATATTACATATTTTACAATGACATATCATCGAGACCATTTGTATGTGAAAGATTTTTGATGGATGAATCCTCTTTACATTCGAATTTTTAGAATTGTTGTTGACCTAGATTTACAACGCACGATGTGTTATAAATTTCGCTGGTATATAGAACTCGTTCGGTTATTTTTCATATAATCGATTCGTTGAAGAAAAACGTTATTTGGTTTGGTTTGTTCCAAATACTGAATGTTTCACGAAGGAAGGTTTGAATAGAAGAGGATTTTATCGTTTAAATTTATTTGAGATATTTAAATTTCTTGCAAAAATACTGTTCTATCGATTTCAGAAGAAATATTTTTTTTATTCAATCATTTCATTTGTTCATTACCAGATTCACATATTCATTCTAATTTGATGACACATTCAATATATTATTGTGGAACGTGAAATAGTTTTTTCATTATAAAATAGATTATTATCAGATTAATCATTCGTCGTAATTGAATTTAACAAATATTCATTTGAACTACGGATATATGAGAATTGAGTGAAAACACTATTCACTTAAATGAAAAGAATAATGTGACGTGGAAAAAAATGGACATATTCGATTCGCCAAATTAAAATTTTTCGAAATTGGACGATTAATTAGATGGTTTCAGATTATATTTCATTAAATTCTGGCATTTACTTTTTCTAGAAGATACAGTGCAACATAGTTCGAAATTATATTTTGAAATCGATAATACTTAATTATTAGAATGCGAACAATTCTATTCTAGAATAGACTATACCAATTCTATCTCAGTTCATGTAGTGTTGATCCTCACAAGGATTATTTTCGCAACGTTTCGGCTAAGTCTCATTTGCCATCTTCTGGTGATATCTGGAGTTTAGAACTAGACTAGTACTTGATAAAAATAACTGCATAAACATAAGTGGAACAAATAGGTAGCCCCACTTATGTCACGCTTGCGTTCATGCCGTTATTTTCATCAGGAACTCTCCTTGGTTTTTTACATCTTGTCTTCAATCGGAGACCGCTTGCCCAGTACTGATGGATACTGATGATGCTCAACAGACTGGAACAGCCCTTAAATTGAAATCAAATTGGGAATGATATATATAGAAAGAACTTCGAAACCAATAAGTGGTTTATGTTTGTCAGGTTACAATCAATTTTGAGGATACCAGGGAGTAAGAATGGAATTGCATCAAGTTTTCGGTAATGTTTATTTTCTTTGTCAGGACTTACTGGAAAATTGTGAAGAAATTAAAGACGGGATGAGCCTACTTACTATCGTGAGTTCGAGAGAAACTAGTTCGTTCATAAAAATCAAAGCTTATCGGTCATTTTATGCAAACAAACAGTGCATAATAAACTGCAAACATTATTTACTCTCTTCAAGAATTATATAGGGTGGCTTTTTTAATGGAATAAAATGAAATCATGATCAAATCCTTGGGTTATTTGGTAGCAAAGTTCGATGAAAAAAAGGAAAAATAATAACCCACTTAATGAGTACTTAATGAAAAAAGTGAAATTGATTTTTAGGAAAAATATGCCAGAGTATATCAGCTTTATACGAACAGTAGATCACTAAAAGAGAAATAGAATAAAGTTTCGTGAAACTAATGTTTTACCGAATATATAAGAAATATTCTACAGAAACGATATATGCTCATTTTCTTCTCACTAACAATGTAAATAAACAATGTCATTTTTTGACTGACGAAAACCTACATATTTTGATAACCAAAAATTATGTACGAGCTTATCGGAATACCATTATAGGAATTTCATTTCTTGAAAAGAAATTGACAGACGATTTGCAACTAAACAAGTTGCAAAGAACATCGATCCTCTAATAACTGTCGAACTGATTCGTAAGGTAATTTAATTCAACAGAAGAATTCATTACATCCACTGCAGAAAAGAATTTCACCACATTATTTTTCCATCAGATAGAACTTAAACGATTACTGGATACATGGATTGCCAGAAAAAGAATAATTTGAAGGATCCCGAGATCACTAGATCATTCAACTCCCTCAGTCATCTATTCTTGAACATAATTGATGTTCAATTGCCAATATTGATTGATGATCTTGAAAGACGAATTACCTACAGCAGCATTTTGATCAGTTTTTGGTGAAATTTGCAGAAATATTAGGAAGGAATGCCTGAATGAACTTCATTATTATTTATGAATACAGGGGCCTGATACTTGACTATCCATGATATAAATTGAACAATTTTCACAACAAATTTTATTTAAGACTCGTTTCGCCATACAGTAGTTTCATCAGTTGGACTGGTATATCAAACCATTCTACAGTGTCTCAAATAACAGTAGGTAATTGTAACACTACATTAGATACGTGATTGATTCTCTGTAGTAGGTGTAAGTGTTATGACTGAAGAGAGAATATACTTGGTTGATGGCTTGTTTGAAAAGTGTTTTATCAAGGATGTAAAACTCATCTTCGGGTTGAAGTTATTGTTTACTACAATGTGTTTTATCAAATTAATTTCATATCGAAATTCTCTGTGGACATCGGGATACTGATGAGTCTATGAATCATGCTATGGAAAGATGCTAATTTCTGTTGATAAGGGTGATTAGAATGGTTATTGATAGTTGTGTGTATATGGGCTGGTTTCTGGTAAATTACGAAATCAAGTTTTTTTGGGAATTTTTGTGATTGTGAGGTCCGAAAAGTTTACCAAATTATTGGTTCCTAGTTCTATTGTGAATTTTATGTTTTCGGAATTGAGATGATGTATTAGAAAAAAAAACTGAATATTCCTAAATAATTTTTCCGAAGTCGTCCATAAACATTTTAGGCATGGAGGGGGCTTAGACCTATCCATTTCGAGGTCTTTTTTGTTGTTATATATTGTGTTATTGAATTCAAAATAGTTTTGGTCTAGACATACTAACAATAGTGAAATGATATCAGAATGTCTATTGGGTTTGTATCATTTTTGAATAGCATTTCATTTATGAGTTTGTGACAATCTTTTGGGGAAATGCTTGGGAATGAATTAACAAAACCTGTTTGGAGTCAGGTGGAAGGTGAATTTTGTAGATATACTTCTGGTCCGAGTTTGTATGAAGTCGGAAGTTTTGTTTTTATAATTGAGAACGACGATGGCTGTGTTCGTCTGCTTTTGTGATTGTGATGTTTTGTTATTGATTATTTCTGTTTTATCGACTTTGGTGTTTTCTGTTCTTAATTGTAATTTTGTGAAAGGGAAATAATATTTTTGATCATATGTACTGCTCTATGTTTGTGAATTTGAGTGCGGTTTCTCTTCCGATACCTGAAATTCGTATCTTTTTTGCTATTTTTATGTTGTTTGAAACCCTCATTACGTACCTGGATTTTTTTAGGCACTTCAACGAAATTTTCGTAAAACTAGTAATTTGAAAATTATGTGTTGAGGTCATTTGATGGTTTAGATTCAGATTTGTGTTTTCTTGTTATTGATGATTTCAATCTGTTTCCTAATGAAAAGTTGACATTGTATTATGCACAGGTGCAGTTGAAGCTTATATTTCTTGGGACTATTCACATGCTGGAAGGAAGTATTCATAATACAAAAAAATTATTTTTAGGAAAAAAACTTTTTAGTTTTCTACTTCTCCATCTTGATGGAGAAGCAATCAATTTCAAAAATTAACTCTATACAAAGATGTGCAAATCATGCAAAGAAGTAACTTTCAGACACAAAATGGAATGAAAAGCCTTCTCGGAACAGATATTTTTAAATACCTAAACTCTGAATTACACGAAAAAAGAAATAATTTCGAAACAAATACTTTTATGTGAACGCTGAATTATACCTACGCAAAACACTTTTCTCTATTCCGTATGTATTCTAAACATCCGTAATGGAATCGAATCAGATATCATTCACAGAATACCTACACAGTATAATTAATAGACGAAGTAAAATTTCACTTACATGAAACACTGTCATCCTCACTGCTGGACATCCGACGTTTCGCCGTAACACACTTACCTCATCATCTCTTCAGTAGCAAATACGAATAATATTATAAGAAAAATCATTATTTCATAAAATTACAACTTTTTGTCACGGAATGAGTCGAATCCACCCATGTCATTGATGGCAGTACACAAATAACATTCATTCACTTATTTGATTGAATCCCAGCCGTATGAATCTTGTTCAAATTGAAAGGATATATTTTTAGAAGAGAATAATTTTTGGGAAAGGAACGTTTTGCCTTTCTACTTCTCCATCTTGATTCAAAAAAGTGGAAATCTTCCAAAGAAAGGAAGAAAGCAATTAATTAAAAAAATGTACTTTATACAATGATATGTAGATCACGTAAGTGAAATTTTACTTCTTACATTGATTATATTGTGTAGGAATCCCGTGAATGATATTTGATTCGATGACATTTCGAGTGTTTGGAATAAAAACGGAATAGAGAAAAGTGTCTTTCATATAATTCAGCGTTTACATAAAAGTATAATATAATATTATCAAACACGACAATAATCATTCGAGATTAGATAGATGTATTTGTGGTACTCAAATAATATATTTCAATCTTTACCAACACACATAAGAAAAGTCTAGTTGTTTTGGAATACCATTTTAACAACTTCTTGTGTTTTAATTGTTTTTATACAAATGAAGAATACATGTCTTATTAAAATGTAAGTGGTGTGTAAGAATTCCTGACGTATCCTGTGAGATATTCATTTGTCTGGAGGAAATAAAGAGTTATGATCTATTCGTTTCTTAAGTAGTTTTCCTGCAATCCGTAGAAGATACACGATGAAAAGGAAACAAACTGAGAACTATTTCAGAAGTATATCGAATACAAATAGTAGTTTTTGTAATATGTTTGATTGATGACTTGTTAATTTTGTGGTAATTCATTATTACTTTAATGAAATTAATAAAAACACTTTTTACCACTAGTCAATTTTATTTATACCACCTGTTTCGAGTTTAACCCCATTATGAAGTATTAAACTAAAATGTGAAATTTGAAAAAGTAGGTTATATCGGGAATTTTTATGTGAGATAGGACAGGTAGTTAAACTACCCGGGGTGCCAACTTTAAAATTCAACACTGAAGATTATTGGGGTCTTTTAACTTATAAGTGGAGTGGAGACCTACATAAATTGGGTTGCTCGATTAGGGGTATATATTTCTGGTTTTTAATTGATTTGTTAATTTCCATGACTTCTAACAAATTCAGAATTGAGCAAATT
>WOGJ01233512.1:0-11420 GCA_015342185.1 Leptinotarsa juncta
CTTCAGAAAGTAAACGTCTCTTTCTTCTTTTCTTGATTTTGGACTTCGAAATCTTCTTGGAAAGAAGATTTAGAAGTATTTCTGAATCGAAAATTGATTTATCTCAAGGGAGATAATCAATTATCTACTGTCGTAGCATTTATGTAGGAATTACTCGAAACATTCAAATTGAAGTTTACCTTGTCGAAGAACTCGGATATTTCAAAGGTCACACTCTATCCCAGGTATGAACAAACATTTTGTGTTTTATTGATACGACCTACTTGCTTGCAAGAAGTTATGTCAAGACATGTATGAATTTTCAGACCTTCATTTTCCATTTGCGTGTTCGTTGCTAACTGATAACGCCCTTAAAATCTCCCCAACTCATAAAAGCGTATGATCGTAAGCCTCATGTCTCAAAGAAGGTAATAATATTCCTTTTTATCGTTCATTTGGGTCTGAACGGGACGCATTGGCATCAAAGGAATAGCACTACCAAAACTGTCGAAACTTCACCTAGCTATAAAGTCATTTTACTTAGTGTGTTGTAATTGAAATTTTAAAACTTTTGCTACCTTTAAACAACTGTATGCCGATGGTATGCATACTTGAGGGTAAATAATTCATCAGTCAAATTAGACAACAAAAAAATCATTGTGACAAAATCTTTCCTTTTAATTTCATTCATTTTCCTTGTGAATAAATCAAATTTTGTAGATTGGTCACGGAAGTTAGAACTGACATTCTTCATTACAATTATTCTTGACCTTCTATTATTGTTAAAAAAAAATAACTGTGTTTCTTTATATTTGACGACGCTCTCTTTCCCATAACTTTCATCAATAAAAAATTCGCAAATTAATTTACTCCTTTCTTCTTTCTTCATACCTACTCCTGTCTCCACCGTTGAAAAGCTGGTAGGGCATTTGTGGAGGTAGTAATCTTCAAATCTCCAATTCAAACTACAATTCGGAATTGGAGAGTTATTTTACATCTAGCAGATGATCTTGTGATCCAATACAGCGCTGTTTCCACCCATCAAGGTTTCATCAGTACTGCTACGCTGAACTACTCAACTGTCCAGAAAATAACAAACCCAAAAGTGTGGGGTGTAGACATTCCTGCCGTCCTATATGCAATCTATGGAATCGACAGAAGACTCAATCCTTTAACTACACAAAAAAACGAGGTAGTTGTAATTGGGGCCCGGAAACAAAGTATTCGTGATCCAACACCGGACAGCGCTTTTTCGACCCGTTAAGGCTCACCTGGAGCAAGACCAAAACAAAAATGCATTGCTGAACTCAACAGTCCTCAAAAGACAACCCTGAGTACTAAAGTATTCGTAAGAGATATCATCGCTTCTATAGCTTATACGTTTTTTAAAACCGTAATGTTCAATGATGTCTATAAGTTATTGATCAGTTAGAATTCAGTCAATATGAATACCTGTATAGTGAATCATGTGTTAGGTTTTGTGAACTGTTTACTGAAAATCCCAATAATTAATTTTGTATGATCGAATTAGATCAAAGCTACTGCAATATTGAATTTGTGTTGACAATTTTGTCCGAATACATATTTTCAAGAACAGAATGGATGTACAGTGTAACAGAATGTTCGCGTGAAATACCGATTCCTGTGCAGCAAATTTCCACAAGCGTGGCAAAATAATTCCGTTATTCAAACGAAAATCACAGTAATGGATTCCATTTTGAATTAAATCGAAGAGGATTACACATAGCGGTATAATACACTAGCAATATTCAAATAATCATCTTTTCAAAATTTTAACATACTCATCTGAAATAATATAATGCATCATCCCATTAACTAATCTCTATACTGACAGGTACCATGATCAAACTCTCCTTCTGTCGGAAGCTGAAACACTGAAAAAAACGAATCACGGGAATTTCCGGTTAAATTAATTCCTGTTGTTTAAACGCAACTATTGTTACCATAACAAACAAAAATCGTTCTGATAACAATCTGTACTTGCAATCTAACAAGCCGATTCCGGTTAAAGTGACTTGAGTTTTATGAACAGGAAAAACGATAAGTATAGCAGTAATAAGGTACTTTCAATTAATCAGGAATATTTCCTGTGTATCTAGAATAACATTTTGCTATGTGTACAAGCCACGACTGTAAAATACGTAGGTCAGAACCATACGTGCAACTGGAATAAATCACCGTGAATGTAACAGGAATATCTAGTGAAATATAATATTTTTGTGAATATAACCCAACACAATTTGTACGACTAACAGTATGGACACATTAAATTCAACAGGAATGTTTGGTTTCCTTAAATAAAGTTAGATTATTCTACCGGAATAAATCTTGTTCAACTAACAGTATTTTAATCCATGTAATATTATATTCCTGTTATCTCTACGATTCACGCCACTGTTCTAACAGCTCAGAACGTGGATTTTAACAGAATTCCCGTGAATCCCACAATTCAATCCGGTTTTCTGGGGCAGTACGCGCCGACGCGGAAGCCGTCATTCGTGTTGGTTATTGGAAATGCATACGTGGCAAGAGGAGTGATTGTGAAACTTATTAGAAAAATAATTATGTCAAGTGCTGCAAATTCTGAATATGTATACGATTTGGTCCCTAGTGCATTAGACTTAGATCAAATCCAAGATGGGGGAGAGACAATTTATACAGTAATTGGTGAACCGACTGAAGTAGAAGCCAGCACCGATGATGTCGCCGGCTACCTGAGAGGATGGGGTCTGGCCAATTATATTGAAACATTCAGAAGTAAGTAAATTTTATTATTACACATTGTTTAGCTATGAAGTGTCTGTCACTAAAACAATGTTCATTGAAGTCATCGTAAAGCAACGAATAGGCATTAAGTGTTGCTAAATGTATAAACAAAAAATAATGTAAACGTAGCAAAATTTGATAGCTATTTTATAACAAAAACGGTAATAGTTTCAAATACAAAACAATAAATTGAGTAGAATATACATTAAAATATGAATATTTTCTAAACTAGTAGTGGGAATAGAATATCAGGCCTGTAACTGACATGATGTGATTCCCACTAAGGGAGACCCATACCCACACATACTTATAGTTCAATAATCAAACGTTTCAGAATTAGAATTTATAAAGCGGCATCATCTGTATGTATTGCCGACTATAATGTTTCATAATTTGTTATTATTTATGTTTCAAGGAAATGTAAAAAATGTTACCTAGGTTCCTATATTATGTTGTGTTCCATATGATAATAGGCATTTCAAAAATGACCAACTTTGTTCTATAAATATTTGATTTTAAGTTGACACAGCAAACGTATCAACAATAATATTTCGAAGAGTAGTAGACTTACACATTTAGAATATCAAGTTTTTGAAGTTTTGGATGGTTCTGGAGATATTCAGTAATATGCGAAAAATTGAATATTTGTTTTCGAGGTGCAGTCCGAGACACAGATGATAAAAGTATCTATAGCTTTCTTCACTCGGGTACACTGAAACCGAGACGTACAGAAATGATAAATAAATTACGAAACTGCGTTCATTATATTCCTCTCTACTCGAGACATAACTCTGTTTATCTCTAGCTAGGTAACTTTAAAATACATCCAAAAAAGTCATTGGAATGATTTGAGTTAAATTAAATAACTATCATAAAAGATACCATACTCAAATTTACATGACGTTTCGTCTGTTGGGGTTGTTTATCAAATTTATTTTCTTTAAAAAAGGAACTGTACTTTTACCATATTTTTTCCTGCAATCTACATTAGCAAATCAGTAATATTTTACAATTCTCCAATATACAAAGTTTCGTAATACAATCAAACATCATCAACGTTAGCATAAATGCATCATACAAACCTGTTTCTATTGCTTCTTATAGCGAACGATGTGACACTGCAGAGCCTTCCATTTCTCAAAGACGATATGGTGAAAGAGCTTATTCCCTCGATAGGACATAGAGCTCAGTTTCTGTCACACTGGGATAAATGGAAGACGTCAATGCATAGTACTCCTACATCATTACCATCCACAAGTATGGGAAAGACTGATGCAACTGAAAACCTTGATAAGCCTGTACTCATGCATCACTCTTCTCAGGATACGAGAAATGTAAGTGGGTCCGTAATTTTTAATACAAAAAAGATTTTGTAGCATGGAAGTACGAATACTTAAATTTGTTATATTTTACCCGATAAGGCCTATAATTGTGATTATATTTATATATTAGGACCTATAGCTATAGTGCGGAAAATAGGATATTCCAAACGAGTGTCTCACACGAGTATGAAATATCCAGTTTCCACACAAGTTGTGCACTATACTTTTCTGACAACCTACTTGGAAAAAAATATGTTGGATTATGAAAATGAGTTTAGACGATTAATAAAACCTACGCGTCTTTCCTCATAGAACTTTTCCAAGTCAATTGAATTCTGCACGACTCTATTATACATAGCTACAAATCATTTTTACAGGAAAACTCATATCCAACAAATTTAATTAGACTTCTAACTTTTTTTTATTTTCAGGTTCTTCTCCGATTATTGAATGAAACGAATGATGGTAAAGCATTGCTGGCCGAGAAAGAAACTAGGGGCTTTCTCTCCTCAAAGGGGCGATCCACTTTGTGCAAATTGATTATAAGAAGGGAACTGCAAGATAACCCTATGAAAAGAATATCGGGGGACAGACTATTGGCCATTTCTTTCGAAATTAAAGAAGTTTTTAGAAGGGAGCATGCCTCGACATACTACATCCCTTACCAATCTTATGGTGTTGGACTAAAATCGTCTGCAAAAGGGAAATTGGTCAATTGCCTTGACAACCTAAGGATAGAGTACCGGAAGTCAGGACTGATAACTACGTCTTCGAGAAACTCTACCCCCTCAACATCCAGGACTCAATCTCCAGTTCCTGTATGCCTCTCTAGTATAAGGCAATTACAGGAGAGATCAGAAGGGCTACCTAATGAAGAGGTAGACGAGCAGGTTTTGTGGCTCCGGAAATCTTCTGATCCATGGCAAATGGTGGAGGTGTACTGGAGTCTCACCACGAAGGCCAGACTTCAGAGTCTATCATTAGAGGAGACGACGATCACAGAGTATTTCAACAAATTTCCATGCTTATATAAGCCTTCAGGATACCTTTTGGTAAGTCAAAAATACTTGATTGAAATTTAGTTGAAGTAGGAAAATTACTGGTTTCTTGATATGAATAATAATGATTTGTTTGGTATGTGGTTTATGGGTCAGGTTTTTGATATAAAAAAATATTTAGCTTTGTATATAGTACTATGGTTTAATTTAACTTTTCCTAGAGCATTCTCAGTTAGTTTTAATTCTTTACAAATTATAAAAATCATTGTAGGATGATACCATAATTAAAACCAGTTTTTCAGATTCAAAAATTTTAACCCAAGAAGCTAATTATTGTAAAAAGAACCAAAGGAAATAATATGTATACATAACAAGACAACCAATACAAACAATTTTAAATCTTACATTGATGGATTAGGTAATAGTTCAACATCAAAATATTAACATAATGAAGAAAAGAGAATTGAAACTTTCTATGTTTTTATCACTTTTATATGTAACTAACGTTACTACATTTTCAAACTTATAGTTATTGTATAAGTTTGAAAATGTCCTTATAGGACGAAACAGCAGTAAAGTTATTTACAAATAAAAGTGAATAGAAACATAAAGTTTCATTTCTCATTTTTCCTGCCACATAGTAACGGCTACATCCATCAATTTATTGAAAGATTATGAAATAATAAAGTGAACAAACACATTTACATTTTGTTTTTGAGACATATTATAGTTGTATTTTAAAGTAATTTTCTTACTGTCTTTTGTTTTATACACTTATTTTATTAAAAACATTATTTTACGTATCAATTATGATTCAAAGGAAAACTTTTTAATGCTCATATCACACTAACAATTAGGATGATTGATTTTAAAATATAAAACAAATATAAGTATCCATTTCAAAATAAAACACTATGACATATTGGTTGGTTTCCGGGTTTTGTCGTGGGGTATTGCTTTGGCCCGCAAAACCTAGAAATCAACCAAAACACTGACGCCAGCTGTGAAAGCCTACATTCTTATATTTTGAAAAATGTCCAGGTTTTATTGTTGAAACACTCACTTTATGGGATATATCCATAGTATTCTTTATACATAGGTCCAGATTGAAAGATACCTAGTAATGATTTGTAAATATTATCATCTTCCTTTTAGTTGCTAACTGACTTCAATGTTATATACCCAGACCATTCAGAGGCACTAACTAGGACATTTCCCCTGACGAAGGAAAGGTTGTTGAATACCATCAAGACTCGCATAGACTCATCCTCAGTGCCTGACATGAAAACCAATTTGAAGGAGCTGCTGAAGCTTGCAGAAGGTATTTTTCATTTGTTGTGAGAATTATTGTTTTCTTATCATGTTTATAACTTCACATTGTTCAAGTGAAATAAACACTACTTTTATATTCGAAGGGCTATCAGCTGTAGTTCTGCCCACGAATACAATTATTTCAGCTCATTTTAAAGATCAACTAGCAACATATATCATGATTTAGGTTGACTTCCTAAACCCAAGTTAGCTATCATATAACTAACACTAAAAACTTAACTAACTAATTTAACTTAAGTAAAATTGTACATTCAAAATTGATAATGACAAAATCCAAGTTTTTATTATCCCTATCAACCCTGTATGAATAATACTGCAGTGAAGATTTCAGTACTATACACAGGTTTTAATTTTACTTTCAATCTGATCTATAGACTTATCTTCCCTATTTGGTATATATTACTTCAAAAATATTTCAAATACAGTGAAACTTTAAAAAAATCTATATTGATTTTGATTTTATTTTCAAACAGTAAGTACAGGGTGTTTGAAATTACCTATTTTTCAAATTCAAGCCATTTTAATGTTAAAACCAATAACTAACCAGCTCACATCTCCCTAGCTTTTAAAGGGCTACACAGTGTTAACAAAAATATATATGGTCGATCATATATCCATTAAAGGTTTTGGCTCTGAAACTCGTGAAACTCCACAGCCTGTAATTCCATAATTATTCACTTTTTGTCTCAAGTTAGAGTTCCCTGTAGGCCTGAAATAAGCTATAAGTTTTGGAATCAGTTTTTTGTAGTTTCCATTCCAAGTTCTGAGATATATCACTTTCTCACACCGATAGTCTGTCTTGTACATATATTACGAATTATTTTTTAATTTCGTTTTTAGGTGGTGAAGAACATTGCAATATAGCACTCTTTCTTTCTATAGCGTATCTACTCAACTTGAGTAGCGTAAGAAGGAGCAAAAAAGGTACAACCTGGAGGCCATCCCGCTTAGAATCAATGGAGGGTTTCATAACACACGTGAGATCGGCTGCAGAAGTGGAGGAAACAATAAATAGGAGACGAGATAAAATGGCAGGTTTGAAGTTTCATTTGCAGCCTTTTATCATAATTGTATCATTATCAGATATCAAATCTTACTATGTTATTGTAGACAAAACAATGTATAAAGTAGATAACATATTGAGTGCGGTGGATGCATGTTTTAAAATAATCCACGTTCTAAATGCTGAATACCCAACAGAATCTAAACCTATTTGGATGTTTATTCAATTATGTTTCTTTGAAATGTCTACAAAATATGATCAAACATACACAACTGTTAATACCCTACTATCGGAGTTAGAAGTTAGGGAACAGGGACGTGATAAATAATGCCTAAATGTTTTATTTGTTCTTTGACTTGTCCAACTCTGAGGTCTCTGTTCATACATTTTAGCTATATCCATCAAACGGAATCATTACATCAATACATCTGTGTTGAAGAGGGTTGTGATAGAAAATTTGATAGCAAGCAGTCCTACAGTAGACATTTTCGTTTGTCTCATTCGCAGTCAAAAATAGCTCAGTCTTTTTCGTCTTCTTTTAAAACTACATGTACAGAAGATGTAGAATTAGGTAATAGTCAGATTATGGAGGTTGAATCGAATAGTCGTGCAACAAAAGCTGGTGTTGGTGAAAAAGAGTTTCCTCTTTTTATTGCATCTCTGTATGCAAATCCAGGTCTGTCCAGAAACTGCATCAATAGTGTGGTTCAGGGATTTACTTCACATATATCAGGCGGAGTCGCTCATATGGTAGGACAGTGCTTATCTGAATTGAACGATACCGGTTCAATTACATGTAACAATATAGGTTCAGTGTATGAAGTTGTATCTCATAAGCTAGAGTCATCTTTTGGAAGTTTCGATTCAGATTATAAGAGAATGCAATACTTTGAGGAAGTCACGAAAACGTTCGTGAAGCCTTTGCAAATAGTAATAGGTCAACGAATTGATGATGCCAGAACCAATGATGGTAGAGTTTTAGAGCCAGTCACTTGCACAGAACAAGTTATTCCTTTGCATATTGTATTACAAAAATTCTTTTCAATAACAGGTGTTTTTGAAGACACTGTGGAGTACATGGCTGCCTTACAATTACAAAATGATATTGGAAGTGGCATAATACAAAATTTTATTCAAGCATCTTTTTGGCAAAGCCAAAAAATCATTCATGGTAATCGTACTGTTATCCCTTTATTTTTATTTTTTGATGATTTTGAGACTGGGAATGTTCTCTCCAGTCATGCAGGGATCCACAAACTAGGAGCAGTCTATGTTTCTATACCATGCCTCCCACCAAAATGGGCGTCACAACTGAGTAATATCTTTCTTGCTGCACTTTTTCATTCGTCTGACCGGGTTGCCTTTGGTAACAACGTTATATTCACCCCTGTTATGAATGAAATTAATTTTTTGTACAATTCAGGTATTGAGTTAGATATATGTAATGAAAAGGTTAAATGTTACTTTCAACTTGGAGCACTTGTTGGTGATAATTTAGGAATTCATTCAATCACTGGATTTACGGAAAGTTTTTCTGCTAATTATCCTTGCAGAATTTGTAATGTGGAAAAAAGTATTTTGAAAACACAGTGTTATGAAGATGAAACTGCACTAAGGACATTGGACGTTTACAATGAACAGATCAGGTCTGGTTTGCTACTAGATGCCACTGGTATAAAAGAAAAATGTGTGTGGTTGAATATACAAGGTTTTAGTCTTTTTGATCAAGTAGCAGTCGATATGATGCATGATGTGTTAGAGGGTTGCGCCAAATACATTTTATCATTCTTGATCATCAGGTACGTTACTGAACAGTCACTGTTTTCGTTGGACGTTTTAAATAGTCGTATTTTTGCATTTAATTTTGGTCCTGACCACAAGTCAAAACCTATACCGTTAAATATGCAACATTTGAAACAAGGTAATGTTCGACTTACAGCTTCAGAAATGATTGCATTTGTGCGTTATTTCGGACTTCTCATTGGAGACTTTATACCAAGTAATGACCCTGCTTGGCAACTACAAATCACACTTCGAAGAATAATGGATATATTATTATCCACTTCTTTCAATTTATCATTATGTGAGAGTCTGCAAGTGCATATTGCTGAGATGAATGAGCAATATTTGCTATTTTCTAAACAACCATTGAAACCGAAATTTCATCATTTAACCCATTATCACCGAATTATCAAAACTCTCGGACCACCATCAAAGATGTGGTGTATGCGATTTGAGGCAAAACATCGTGTTTTTAAACATTTTTCCAATTCGTCTTGTAATCGTAGGAACATTTGCCTGACTTTAGCAGTCAGACACCAGTTACAACTCAACTACTTGTTCCTCAAGGGATATCAGGAGAAAAGAGTACAATTGGGGCCTGAAAAGTTGATCAAAAATATAGCAACTGTTTTAGATGAAACAAACTTCACTGAAAATGATAATCTGATGTCAGTATCTTGGGTTGAGATTAATGGTCTTGAATACCGAGGGAGTACAATTTTACTTTGTGACATTCCTCAAGATGAAGATCCTACTTTCATGCAAATCAATAACATTTATGTGTATGGTACAGACAAGAGAATAATCTTTAAGTGTTCAAAGTTCTTAACAATAGGATTTGATGAACATTATTTTGCATATGAGGTGCTTCTTCCAGAACAGAAAGAATTTTTCTACAGATCTTTGGATGTTATTCTTTCGACTGCTCCTGTTGTTCACCATTTAATAAATGCTCCAAATGGAAAAGATTATATCATTTGCAGAGATTACATATGAACATACAAGCTTATCAATCTGTTGGGTATCATTTTTTTTGCAAGAAGACGTATGTTGTTATTTTTTTTTACTGTCAATTTTAAATTCAACCAGAAAGTAATCTTAAAATCGGCATTACAAATTCTCAGGTCTCTATGGCTTTTATATAAAAATGTTCTTCATAGTGTAAATGTGGTCGTGATACGTGTAGAGGATAAAAGTAGGGACTGCAAATAAAACTCTTACCTTTAGTTTAGGTTTATTATTACTTAGTAATATGTTTATTATTATATAGGTACTTTCAGTTGAAGATGTATTCCGTAAATATTATATTTTAACCATGGTTACGACCTTGCACTTATATGGCAAAACCGTAATCGTAGTTGAAATATTGGAATAACGGGACTCACTAAAAAAATCATTATTTTTTGTTTTTCTTTCATTACATTTATTATGAAAAAATCATTGTTTTTTCAATAAACAAATCTTAACTTGAACATTCTGAATTTCATATTTTTTATACCCGACCTATATTAGAAGTGCATACTCTGTATAATTGGTATTGAACATTGTCTGTCTTAATATACTAGACGGCACCCCGAGAGGTAGCGAGCAACTGAAAATAATTTTAGTCATTTAAAGAAGAGCAAACCATATAAACCTGTGAAGTACCTATTTTTCACAGCCGTATGAAGTTCGCTGTTATTCAAAGGGTAAATTTTATAAGTAGTTGACTTCCCCTAGAACAAACAGTAAGAGCGTTTGTAGACAGATATTCCGGAAGAAATTTGCTAATATGTGTCCGGAATCAGGGAAAATTTTTTCTTTATATTTATTATGGAGTCTCATAATACTGATATATTCAACGAATGTTTTTTTAATTCGTTGGAATAATGTTAAGATATTGTATAATGAATATATGGAAAATTCTCCCAAATTCAAGAAACATATTCGCGAAGTCACTCTTTGGGCAGAAGACAGAATGCATTACAAAAATAACACTTGAATACCACTTGAATACTGACAGGAAGTACCCTAAATAACAACAATGCTCCACGGTAGAACTAATTGGAAAGTTCCAGTGAAATTCCATGGAAAAAAATGTCAACTACAAATGGAAATTACTGTCAAAAATACACAGGTACTTAAATAAAAAATACAAGAAATTCCAGTTAAATACTAGGTAACTACAGGAAATTCCTGTAAAAGCTCGGGTTATAAGCTTCGAATACAACTAACTAG
>WOGJ01233802.1:0-10422 GCA_015342185.1 Leptinotarsa juncta
AAATATATATATATATATATATATATATATATATATACGTTTTCCAATATTACGATATAAGTTTATAATGATATAAAAAGAGATTTCACCTTCACAAACGAAGTTTCACACATCTGTCATCTTCAACACAAACACTGCAGCACTCTTCTAGATGCGCGTTTCGTCAAACAAGTTGGTGTCATCAGGAGGCGTCATCTGGATCACTTCACTTAAAGCGTAAGAAATGTATAAATGGTGGTCGTAGTAGATAAAAAGTTTGTTTAGTGAAAATTGATATGAAGTGTTGATGTAACGATTATCTCATATTCCAGATATTTTGTTCAGCTCCCTGTTAAATTTGAACAATGCTATTATATTATTTATTATAATGTTGTGATACTTTGCATTTCACTGGTATATTTTAGGTATACTAGGTAATTACTTCAATTCTTGCTTATGCATTGTTATATCGTATTCAGCACATATTTCACATGATATTGAAAGAAGAATGTAATAAATAGTGAGTTATATTGAAAACTCTATGGAAATAGCGCATCTCAACAATTCTCGTCATTCACTCGGACAATTTTATTTATTATATATAAATAGTGATTGAGTAGATTGAGTAGAAGGTAGTATGTTATTTGCATCCAAATAATCCTTGGATTTTCCGTTATTTGTTCCAGCAATTTAGATAAATATGGATGAATGATACAGTTTTTGTAAAATATCCATTATTTATGTAATTATTCTCAGAGACAAAAAATGTATAATCTGGTAAATGCCTCTTTCCAAAAATATAGAATAGATTTAGGCATATAAATGAAGTTCTAGCATAGTCGTGTGGTTGCTGTTTAGTAGTTAGTACCTCTTCATATCTTCCCTTAAATTCTCACTGAAGAGGTGGAATGGAACCAAACCTCACATTTTCATTTGAATATTTTTTTTGAAGAGTCTGCCTATTGTTATCCTGCGGTAAATTACCACAGATGTTCTATAACAAGCTTTTGGAAATGATTGAAAATATCGAACAGATTTGTGTATGATTGTATTTCATCACTGAAAAAATAACTTTTATTTCGAAATAAAAAAAAATATACAGAAAATATAGCTTTCCTATTTGAAAATGAAAGATACATAAAAATACATAAAATATTACAAAAAGAGTATGTGAAACATTTCATTGTACGTTAAAAAAAACATATTTGGAAGGAGAGTCGTTTAACTTTATTATTATTGGTTCAGTGGTTTCAGCCATAATGCGTGGTCCTCATACGAGAATGGCTCAGTGTAGTGGAATCAAATCTGGTATTCTTCGTCGGCAGTCATCTCTACGTAGCAGTCTCCACTTCGCCAAGAGGCCAACTGTAACAATTCCTTCAAAACTCCCTGTATGCGTGATTATAAGGCGACGCCCTTTTTCAAGGGTGCAGTAAAACCTGTTTAGAATTCTTTCTGATGTATCTGCCTCTGACTGGATGTTTGTATTTTGAATTTGGTACCGTTTGTGCTTTATTTAAGCAACTTTCTTCCAAATAATACATTTTCTTGTTTTCTGTGCCCACTACATCAAACTTGTCAATCAGACGTTAATACCTTCATATTAGGGTGTTGGTGTTTGTATGTACTCATAAGGGTAACAATAAAAAGGCTTATTAACTAAACCCTACTGTTGTCAAAGAAATTGATATTTAGATATTAGAGGTTAATCTTTCATCTTTATGATAGATTTGATAAGAATTTTGAATGAATTGAAGAAGAAATTGGACAAAAAATGTACAACGACGCAGCATAACTAATTTATTTCCCTATAATACTCGAAATTAAAGGTGTCAAGGTATAGAACAATTTTTCCAGGGAATATGAGACATTAGTTTTATTTATTGCTGTCAAAAAGTTGAAACGACATTGGAATTATTTGTTTCAAGTGATTTATTAGTGCGCTCCTTTTAAAAATAAACTATAGAAAGGAAGACGCCATTTATCAATTACTAGGTACTTACCAATCAGAAAATAGTGTTTGTATGGTGATCTGCATCAATTTGAGCATTATTTCAAAATTAGTCTTCATATGTCCCCATAAAAAATATTAAATTTTGTCTATCAAAATTCCGGCTCCTTCATCATAATTTACAAAAACAGTTATCCACCCCAAATTTTCTAATGAAAACCCCTTTAAATTCATAGTCTTCGACTTACGCCAAATGAAATTTGAATTATGTCAGAATGGAATTTGTTGTATTACTACAGGGTGGCCTTTCAAATTGATGCGTATTGTTCAATTCCACCCAATGGTCACCAATGAATTTCAAAAGTTGTTCTGATAGCTTCGATACCGTTTGTATGTTCTCGATGTATTCTCTAAGTTCATTCTTTCGCACTTTCAATGGTCTTGATGCCTCAGCAATGTAATTTTTTCGTAAGAATAGGTTATAAATGTATTTTTTTGCTTGTATATGTTCAAATTTAGACATCATATTTTGTGTCAAGTCGTTTCATATTTTATATAGTCCGGAAATATGAAGTAGTATGCCGTCTTTTGCTGTTTATAATCGTTTGATTCATTTCTAATTCATGGGAGTATTGCGACATTCGAACAATCTTGATTCCAGTACTAGTTTTAAAGGTCCATTATTAGATGTTTCTCATATTCTTCTGGTCTTTGTTATGGCTACCCCAGTGGACATCAATTCCTAATATGTTGAAAGAGTTCTGCATATGTTTCGAGATATATATCGCATGTATTCCTTTTGTTTTGTATTGATCCATTTCCTGATCCGGTTTCCTACTTACTCCCGCATAGTTGGTTCAGGTCTTTATACAAAGTGATGATCAATATCTGGTTCATTCGTGTCCTGTATTTCCGATTGTTGCGGCCCTCAGCATGGACAATTTGTTGAGTTGTTATTATTGAATTGGTAATTGGAGTTGAAGGATTGATATCTGACTGTTATACGAATACAACTACTAGTTCTGCATTGCCATTATTGTAGAAATGAATCTGGATATATATTCTTTTTCGCACCTGATTTTAACAGAGGTAGTTCTTCATCAAAATTTTTGTTGGAATTACAAATTATGTTTCCTCTGTTCTAGAGACCGTTTAATTTCCCTTTTTCAACACTGGTATTAACAGTTTAACAAGTAGTGACTGATTATAAGAGTTTTATATCAGTAAGATTAAGATTAATATGGGGCTTTTGTGCTGAACAGCCACTAAACTGCGACCTTTGCAGGTCAATTGTGTGTGCCCTCATGTATACTAGAGTTGTAGGTGTTGTCAACTTGTCAACTTGTGGTCAAAAATGACTCCCAAGTATTTTGCCTCTTGTGCAATTGGAATTTCTACCCCGTACAGTACTGGTGGCTTCAGCCCTCTAAGTACTTTTTACTTTTTTTTTTTAATCCAAATGAATCCCACGAGTAGCTAGGGAAACTGAGTCCACCGCGACAGAGCCCCGCATGCCGCGGTAAGATCTTGATACTCTGAGATGCGACCTGGTGTCTCAGAGGTACAGTTTTTCGACAGCTTACCCTGCTGCCATTCAGTACTCAGCACGTTAACTCACACCTTGACTTGGGGGATTTTGTCAACTTGCCTCGTTTAAATCCCTTGTGTTCGGTTCACAGCCCCTCTCTCTACCAGATCATTGAGAGTACACTGCTATGCAGGGCCACCTCGTGCAGGGTGCTATTCTTCATAGCGCACAACGGTCTTGCGATAAGCGTCCTCGAGAGGCTGGTCTGACCTCCTCGGCTATTCCCCTGGAGTCAGTGACCTAGTGCCTGATTCCTCGACACCTTTATATCAGTAACAACCGCACAACTATTTTCTATAAATTTTAATTTCTTTATAGTCCCTCAATTGATGTACACGAAGTTTTTTATCGAAATAGTTTTTGGAATTTTGCAGTCGTAGTGTGAGAGCGTGGAGTTTGTGTAGGGAACCATGCTGTTCCATTCTTATTCAACTGTCGATACATCTTCGGGGGTGTTTGGCAATGCTTTACTCCAGAAATGTTATCAAATACGAGTAGAAATATTTCGTCGAATTCTGAGTTTCACCAGATCGCATCCTTCCTAGAATATGATTAATAACCGTTATGTCATGTGACATTAGTCAGAAGTGTACGGGAGCTGACTTTTCAGCTGAAGAAGCTGTTCCAAGATCCGAACCACACAATTTCGTCAGCTTTCTTCCTCTGCGCTCGGCGAAAAGGTAAGTTTTTCGAGGTCCTCGCAGCGAAATGCTCCAAACACAGGCATGAACATGAAAAACCACCTTACACTAAGGTCAGTGTGGTTAAAAAAAATACTATTTTAGAAACAGCCTCGAAGTTCTGTTGGCGATCGTGTGCGTTCGCGGCATCGGACTGCGTCATTTCGACCTACTAACCCCATTCGAAAACCTCGCGGTACGGCTACGACGGTCTTGCCATTGAGTTGCCGGTTGCCGAACGAGGAACATGTTGATAGCGCGCGCGCCATCGTTATTTTATTCTTGAATCTACACTGCTGTCTAGCGAGGAATACATTTAGATAGCGGATTCGAAGGCGACTGGATTTTGTTCGACGAGTTGTGATAGTGTTGTGATACTTTTTAATCGAGTGATTTTAGAAGATATGTTACGTTCGTTAAGGAGTGTTCACTGCTAATAATAATGTTGGAACATAGTGCCATGTATCTGAACGTGACGCCACCGTACGAAGAGGAACCTTCGCTCTTTCCGGACTTTTATAGCACACGGTGGGTTCCTTCTTGCTACAGTGTCTATGCGTGTGAGTGTGTGGGGTCTTTGAATTTTGTCGTCGGTTTGGAATCTTGCCAGCAAACGAATTTTACGCGAGCCTTTCGTTGCTAGACTAAACCCGTTTGTTTCTTCGCAACACAAAACACAATCTCTACGATTCGACACTCTGCGATTGGTTATTTAGTTTTGCCATTTTATTGTTGTTGTTGGACATTTTACTACGCCTGTATTGCTGCTACAAAGACCACTTTTTGCTCTCGAGGTTGTTAGTGAAATTTCCTTACTTCGAATAGCCGAATTTTGAGGTTTTCTATTAGCTGACGATTGGATTTGTTGGTGCTAATAGTGTTTGTTGCTGATGGATTCATTTTATTATTTGAATGTTGGTTTTTCCGAAGAGATGGGTAATGTTGGATATTGAATCATTAGATTGCAGAGTATCAAACGCATGTCACGTAGATTTTATTTGGATTTAGATGGTTTTTGGCTTTTGAAGAAATTGAATGTTTTTCTCAAGACTTTTTTCTAATAACAAATTTGTAATTGAATAACAAAAGGAATATATTTTAGGTAATTTTTGTTTTGAAATGGCACACTATAGAAAAGGAAACATTACTAAAAATAGAGATAAACGTATTTCCATTTTGAAAAATAGTTTTGAATAATCTCTTGATATTGAAATGAAAACTAGTCCTTTGTTATATAATTTACAAGTATTGGGAGGGCTAAAATGCATGAATTAAGTCGAATAGTGGAGATTTTAGTTTGAGTGTTGATAACATGATCGATATCACATGTTGAATTTATTTTTTTTTTGGAAAAATTTCAACTTTTACATGTGCGAATCGAATCCTCACGTATACAAGACTGACAAATGCAAGTATGGAAATAAGTAATGAACGATAACCTTTTTTGAAAACATAAAAAATTGATTAGCCTCTTTCCTATTATTGGAAACGATTATGAATCTTCTCACAACTTCCTTAAATAGTTGAATTCTTCAGAGAAATAAGGTTAAGGTCAGTTTTCTTCAATGTAAATCCAAAGGAAGAAAAACTGCTACCTGAAGATATTAAGTAAATTGAACAGATTTTACTTTTTCAGTTCACTGGAAAAATGGGGTAAAAGTAATGGATTTTAACAACATAAATTTGAAATTAAAATATCTTTCTCAATAAATTCTATGAGTTCGTCGGTAACATTAACTCAAGGAAACAAAAAATATATGAGGGAATTTCTTATCATTTATGATCAAGGTTCGTATTGATTCACACTCCTTACTTCGAAGATCTTTTCTAATATTTACTTAGTCATAAAATTGCTCATTTCTGTACAAACTTTTACCTGATAAGTGTAACTCTTCAACTCATGGTAATGATTTTATACTCGGTTTTATGAGTACCTACTTCTTGTTTCTGTTTTAGTAAAGTGGTGTGGCCAAGACCCTGAACTCATAGACTTATGAACCTTCCAATGTTCTTCCAAGCCAAAAAACTCTTTTGTAAATTTCATTTTCATCACAATATGTCTTTCCAGCTGTATTTTCTCACTGGAACCAAAGTTTCAGATGAAATAATTAGTATTCGATTTCTCTTTAGCAGTATTTCCGGTATTTTTAAAGGAGATTTACTCAAATTTCATGATTTATCAATATTTTAGTTGGGTAACAAATTTCCCCAAAAAATGTCCATTCCTTATACCTAAGTTCTTTTTTTTTTATTTTGTAATCGAGGAGTAGAAATACTATGAAACCATGAAAATTTCACACCTCTGTCTATTACTGCCGGGGAAAGCGAAAATGTTTTCATATCAAGGAACTAGAGGAGACATACAAAATTATAAAAACAAAAAATGAAAAACATTTTGGCCAGTTTTATTTGTAGGGATATGTTAATTCAAGTAATGAATTATTGAGCAGGAATCAATTTGTATATCTAAAACTGTGTTCCAATAATTTTTATTATTTGAAAAATACCAGAAGAA
The DNA here is from genome assembly GCA_015342185.1 of Leptinotarsa juncta. Classification (NCBI taxonomy): domain Eukaryota; kingdom Metazoa; phylum Arthropoda; class Insecta; order Coleoptera; family Chrysomelidae; genus Leptinotarsa; species Leptinotarsa juncta. The sequence goes on from WOGJ01233802.1 coordinate 6,714, forward strand.
TCAGTTTAGAGTTACCATTTTATAAATCAGCAAATACAATGTATTTAAATTAATATTATTAAGAAAAGAGATTTGTTTGTTTTTGAAGGATAAAATCAAAAACTACTTCACCCATTCATAAAAAGTTTTTATCTAGTAATTATTAAAGATCCTTACGATAATGATTGCAATAATGTAAATAACCGAAAGTGTCAAACAGTTGAACATAAAACTGAATTATTTGGCGTGTGCGCTGGGAAGAAATGTTAGTTCGGGTGCTAGTCAAAAATAAATTAAATACTCCTGCTCAATTGTTATAGTACAAAATCATCAGTGGAAATAAACGTGGAAGCAAAAATTGAGAAATGAGTTAACCAATTTCCTGAATGAGATTTTTTATGAAGAGATGTTACAAAATGTTTGAATCAGTTTCTGTTACCTATTGTTTAAAATAGCAACGAAGTTAAGAAAACAAATTTGTTTTTATGAGTATTTGTTAATCAAGCTTTAGTAACTTATTTAAGAACTCGAGCATTGTTTTCCAGAAGATATAGTTCGGAGATTAGATTAGTTGTTATGACCATGATAATAATGAAAACAAACGTTTATTATAACTTTCTCCTTTTTGGTTTTTTTTGCATTTACAAAATCTTTTCGAAATGAAAGCTAAGCTAAGCTAATTTGAATTGAAAGATGATCAAAAACTTGAAAAAAAGTGTGTGAAAAAAATTGGACTAATATGCAATTCTATTTTTATTTGATGTTATTCTTCTATTAATATTTTTAAAGTTTATGATGAGATAAAACAGAAATTCAAACATTTTACGTTTCGAAGCGATGCGATGGATAATTTCAATATGTTTGAACTTGGAACATCTGGTGTTTACTAAAATTTAATTACATAGTTATGGGTCTTCTGCAACAAGTTGGTTCAACTATTTGTTGAAATATTCTTTCAAGAAACACTTATTTTTACCTTCGTTTTAACCTGAAACTTTCAAAAATGTGAAAAAATTGGATCTAAATAAATGACATATGTCCTTGGTATCACTTTAATAAAAGCTGCTATCCCCCAAATTTTTAATTGAAGGTTTTTATTTTCAAAACGTAACTTTTGTAAACCAAATTCTATTTTATTTATAATACTAGTGCAGACATTGCCAACATGTTTGGGTTCGGAAGAGCTTATGGAAATAATCCGAGAAATAATTCAAGTGAATTCAAATAAAAAATTTCTATTTCAAATTAGTAATGATTTTTTGAGAGCACTGCATGCTTTGAATGAGTCCAACAACAAGAATAATATTTGGAAATAACTGAAATTCTTTGATTGAATACTAAAGATTAACCTCTGTTTTGCATTATAAACTGATAAACTGAACATATTTTGCTGCCTCAACTTTTCTCAATGTGGTATTTGGATTCCATTCTAATTACCATGTAATAAAATAAAATCGTGATAATTTGTTAGTCATAAGCTAATTTTGTGTTTTTTTCTTTCTAGGTAAGTTGATGTTGTTGCTCGCCACATACTCGGGTTCGGTAAGTTTCTATATTTAAAAATATAATGATACACTGACCTGCAAAAAAGTGGCGAACCTGTTTGAATGATGTGGCTTACAAACCGGTCCATCGATTTTATAGTCATTTCATTTCTGATTTATTCAGATACTGTATACATATAGATTTTTAGTTAGCTCGAAAAACTTCAATGACTGCCAAGAAAAAAATATTTCACTAATGAGCCGATTTGAAGTTTATTTGAAGAAAGAAAACGAATAAAAGATCCTGCTAGTTTTTAGTATTATTATTATTCAGTGAAGTTTAAATTGTCTCCTCTGCCTTATAGTACTTGTATTATTCCGAGTATTCAATAGAACTTATATGGTTTCTCCGGTACATATTCATAATTTTTAATTATTGTATAGGTCATATTTGGCCATATCAAAGGATTTTCAGAATCATGATAAGTTTTTAATCTATTTCGTTCAGTCCCGCTCTTTCTGACTATGCAACTTTCAGTCTTCAAGCATATCTAGAAGAAATTTAGTATAATTAAAGGGCTGACGTTTGAGTCTCGTTAAAATTTTGTTTGTTTTTTTTTGTATATAAAATTAAAAAAATTGTGAAGTGATATTTGTCATACGATATTACTGTAATTCAGTCATAATGAGCAACTAATCAGATATTTTATTGAATATTTCTTAATTAGGTAGTGATAAATATTCATAATGTCTCGTGGATTTCTCGAGCACATTGTCTACCAACAACCAGATAACTCTGGATATCAAGACTGTTTTATTCAAGATATAAACTGCTTGGCCAATTTTAAAATGAAATTCACCTTTTTTCAACTGAATTGGAAAGAAATTTCGAAACTTTTGAATTTACTCACAAGCTAACTATAGAAAAAAAAGTATTGGTATATTCATTGAAGGGATTAAAGGGATAGGATTTTATATGATGCCTGGACAAACTTATTTTTATTGTGAAACCTAGTTTACTTGCATTCTATCTAGACCTAGAATTTTATTTATATGTTTGTTTATACCCTTGTATGTTTAAATGTATGCATGTTCATAACTACAATTATGACTTATCCCATCTACACATTATGTAGCAAATAGGATCAATAAATCTATCTATCTATCTATCTATCTATCTATATATCTATCTATATTCCTTCATTTGATTTAGTACCGCTATTTCTAAGATTTTGTACAAAACGGTAACATATTTAATGGTCTTAATTGTTCAGCTAAGTTAGTGTTCAGAATTCTTGGTATTGGAATTATTGTAGAACTTTTGAAACATTGAAGTACTTTTCCCTTTGATGAACTCAAATTAATTAAATTCAGTAGTGGATAACCAGCAATATGAAATACAATATGTATTTATTGATTGATGAAGAAGTAGAAAGTCAACAGGGTTTCATCCTATATCAACTGGACTATCAAGTGAGGTCAACGATAAGTTCTTTGATAAAACACTATTCCCAATCAAGTGGTAACATATGGCTATGTCCGAAAGGGTCGTTATATTAATTTTCTTCCTCCTCAACTTATTTGGTAACGGCTGAGATGTGAAGAGTTGAAAGTGAAATTGATTTCTTTTCTCCACTCGGTTTTTATCGAGTTTTTTATAGTACAAGTTCGTTTCGACCCTATTAACACCTTATTCATGTGTGTCTTGATTAATATACATATTTCAATTCGAACCGAGCGCGCATAGTAAGAGGACTGAATGACTTTTCATTTTTAATTGGGCTTTGTTATTTACTAGGAAGTCATTCATCATGTAGGATGGTGATTGCAGGGGCGTTACCCAAAATTATTTGTCTGTCTGGAGGCAGTGGCGGATGCCCTTGGGGCACGATTCACAAAAATATGAAATTGAGCGTCAGAATTTGAATCTTCCGCCAACAACTTGAAAATTCAGTTGGTACAGATATTTTTTTGTGACATCCATAAATACTTTGAACTTGCATATTCTGTGATCACGAATTCATTCTATTTTCATATTTGAACATTTTTGACAGGACAAATAGACTGGATTGATTCTAGTCATCACCCGAAGACGATTGTGGATACTAACAATCGAAACGTCGTGAAGTAAATTGGCTTGAAATTTCTTAAATTTTGATTTTATTTTAATTTTTGTTCAATATGTTCCATTTTTACTTGTATTTTATTTCACTATCATTTCATTTCGCTTAATATAATTGTTTTTC
>WOGJ01233818.1:0-10361 GCA_015342185.1 Leptinotarsa juncta
AAAAAAATTGGGAATTGTATATTGAAAAAGAAAGTAATACAAATCATGAAATTATGGAGGGTGTCTCCAGAGGCTCCTATAAATACAAGACATCGCATCGCCAGAACAATTAGTGAAACGACTATCGTCAAACTTAAACCAGTCCGTTTCGTCTTTGACCAACGCGCAATAATGACCAGATTCAACGCCAAAACCACAGTGAACAATGACTGCATGAAAATTATAATAGTGGTCTGCTAGAATGAAGTGTTCATCTGTTCATCAGTGTCATTATTAGATTGACTAGTGCCTTAGATATACTTGTTTTCTTATAACAGTCAGTTAGTTTGGCGCATGTTTGGCAATACAGTCGATCATCACCTGTTAAAAGTTCTATTTTCAGATGATTTAACAGTAAACTTTGCACGGACTGGTTATTAGTTGAAGTTCCAAAAAATCACATATGTTTTTGTTACCTCTTGAACATTTAGTACAAAGTAAACAAGTGAGGATTTTTTTCAGCAAAAGATATACAAACACAAGACGAGATAGACTGTATACGGAATCATTCAATTCAAAGCGGTCAGGAGTATTGATTCTGCTATTTTTTTGCTCACGAAGAATATTCAACAAGAACCCTAAGAATTCGGAGCAATCCTCTTGTTGTCCTAACGAGTATCTAGTAGATTTCAAAAATTCCAGGAAATCGGTTGCTAGGAAAGATTCTCACGAAACTGCAGCTGCATGAACAATTGTTTGAGTTTACTGAACGAGTACCTAGGAAACATTTTCGTTTTGGTTCATCGTTAAAACCTCGTTTTTGAAGTTCTCCGTCATGAACAACACTTGTAAAATGCTATTCATAAAAAAATAACTTTTGTCTGATTTCTACAAGTTTTTTATTTGTTACGACTGGTTATGATTGAAAAATAACACATTACCGAAAACCAATATACTATCCTCACAACACAACACTAATCCACAAACATTAAATTGATTGGTATTGCCGTTGTGATTTCAGGTCGACGCGAAGGCTCACCTTTAATATATTACAATCTATTAATTAAGCACTGGCCTTGGCGATCCTAAAAAGTTGCCCTCACCTAGGGTGTAAGTTATTCTGGGTTACTTTTAATGCGTGTGTTTGAAATTGATGTCAAGAACTCTCTCGAGAATAAATTTATATAGAACTCGACAATGATTTATATTCTATTGTAACGCTGAATTTCTAATCATTAGGCTGATAATTTCATCACTTTTATAAATAGGGTTGGCTCAAAGGGTTGTTTCAAAGGTTTTATCCGTTTCAATGTCATGTGTTTATGTTTATGCATATCTCAATAAATATTCATTCTACTGTGTCGTGGTATAACCTGGTCGATAGAAAATTGTGTACTCCATACATTGATGCTGTTCATTTATTTCCGAATTTTCAACTTATTACTATTGTATGTCGTATAGCGATTATTGGTAAGTTTTTTTTACGAATTCGAACTGAACAAAAGAGCTGCCGAAACAGCCCGAAAAATTTACCAGACATTTGATAATTATAGTTTTGATGAACGCACTGTTCAAGTTGGTTTGGAAATTTCGTTCCAGAGACTGTTATAAACAATTTAGTAAAAATTTTGTAAAAAAGGGGGGGTTAGGTTTTTTGCAAATGTCTCGGAAAAGGATCCTTGAAGAGAAAGAAATTTCCTACAAAAAAGGCCTACTCCTGGTACTCATCACCAATATTTATAATTTTAATTTTGAGGCGAATCGGACCTTTAAACAATAAAAATTATTTCAAGCCATTAAATATATTATTATTAAGGAAAAAAAATTCACAAACCTTCTAGACACTTGAATAAATGAAAATCCACAAACTTGTGGAGATCACAGAGTTTGTGGAGATCAAATCGTGAGTTGTAGTTTATGAAAATACTTTAGTTAATTAACAAATTTTTTAAAAGTTTTAAATTTACATAAAAACCCTGACAATTTTTAAACTAAAACCCTCAAATTTTGTCACTTCTTGTAGCTTTTCTTGAAAGACTTCAAAAAATATTCCAGTTGGAAAAATTTAAAAAAAATTGAATTTCCATTTTGTTATTAATAATCAAAGACATTTATTCGTATTCCTATTATTAAAAGTTACATAAAAATGAATTTTCCTAATTTTTAGCTCTATTTGTTTAAAAAATTGTAGGTATTGTTCACAAGGTATTTAACATTTTTTCGGGGGATTTTTATCAGTGATGAATATAATGATTTTTAAAAACGGAATAATTTCTTGAAAAAAAATTATTGCTTAAAAACGCTTTTGTTGATTAACGATTTTTTTGACTACTAAATATGAATATTAATGAACGATTTATTTTAAATCATAATTTCTAATTTTCCTTTGATATTCTGAAAAAAAACTTTTTTTTATTTATATTTTCTTTATTTATTCAATTTGTTTTAAACAAATTAATTTTTACGATATATTTTTTCAAATACTACCAAAAAAACAAAAACAATCATGAGTCACTTTTTGTGTAAAAAATGTTCCTCAATTTTTTACAATTTTTTTAACATGAGCCCCGAAATGGTCGATCTACATTAATCCAGGAAGAGAATTGAAGGACTCTGGTTAAGACTGACCCATCACAAACGGTGCGAGTGATGGCGGAAGAACTGTGTGTCAGCTCTCATGCGGTTTTTGATGGTTTAAAACGTATAGCAAAGGTCAAAAAGTTCGAACAGTGGGATAACTCATTAATTGTGCGATTTGCCAATTTATTGAAATAATAAAAACGCGTTGATGTATAATGGAATGGAAGGAGAAAAATGAAGGGAAATAGTCATCAGCTCGACACAATGCCACAAAACCGTTCTTGTTTCCAGTCAATGCTGGTGCTCCATCGGTTGTAATGCACACTAGTTGTTGTAATGCACACTGCTTTAACAAACTTGTAGTTTGTTGCAAAATTGAAGAAAACGTCATATACTTATATCTTCACCACGGGTCTTTCCTTTCAGGAGGAATCATTGTCTACCATTCGAATAAAAATACATAGCTAGGCAGTGTCCGTCATATCGATGGATTCGTCGAACTGTAAAGAAAAATATATACATTCCATGATAGGTATCATGTTTTAGTTTATCTGCCATGTCTTGACTCATGACTTCAACGCTCCTCCTGACAGTTGGACGAGATAACTGAAGTTCTCTAGTAGCAGGCATAATCTTGGTTTTATTTTTAAAATCTCCAATAAAGTCTCAACCGCTTCAATAAATGCTTCCTTTACAACCGATGCATCTTCAAATGTTTTCTTGTGTATCGCCAATATATGAGACATTTTAAATGACGCGATCGTTCTAGCTTTTGATTGTTTGATTATAAAATCACGTACATTTCGTTTTTTCAATTTACCCTGTGACGGAAAATCCTTTTTATACTTTTTATAAACCGTATTATGATGTCTTATTGCAAATGACACACGGCTTACGAGACAAATGCAATTGCAACAATATCGTTTACTTCGACTACACCTAAGATTGAAGAAAAACTAGATTTTCGAATGTTTTGACAGTCTACTAGGAAATATGACCCAAAGAGCTCATTTTTTATCCATTTGTGAACCACTTATTTCAATCTTAAAATGAGAATTCAACTGGTTGGATGTGAGTGAGCGAAATTAAAGTTAGGAACTTAGTACGGTTCATCTTCTGATGATGCCAACTTAGTTGGTGAAATGCGTTTCAAGAACAGTGTTACAGTGTGTTCGTATTGTATTCCCTACGCCAGAGGATCCAGTTCCATGATTCAATAGTCATTGCGTGCAGCGTCGTTGATAAATGATGAATTAAAATTTTGAAAACAAATAAATTCAATTCAGTTTTCAATAATTAACCACTTCGACAATATAGAAAATATGATTTATTTTGCCATTACCACGATAATTATTCAGTTGTTGTTAATTGATATATTTTTACTTATTCTGTCCTAAAATACTTCAATCTTATCAAGTACCTTTATGAAATTACTATTTCAAAGAACTTCAATTTCAAATATCAAATGTATACTAGAAGTGACCAGGCAATAGATATTATCAAGCAGGCCCTTTATCTGATCCTTATTCTGATCCCATTTCCTCTAAACTCGGGTAATTAATCAGTGAGTCTCAAATTCGTGTGTGTGTGTGTGTGTGATATTATCATTCTTAAGGTTCGACGGGTTTTCACCAAGTACACAATTACTTCTCCAAACGAAGGATTTATTTAGTTATGAACTTACAGCAGAACACTCGGTGAAGTAGTCACTCCCAGTTGGTTAAATGGTGACTCATGAGTAATCAACCTGCTGCTACCTGTGCTGCATCAAAACACAGATAGATGCAAGGGATGCAAAATATTGTTTCCAATAGGCGTTCGTGTTTCCACTTTTCATTAAAAAAGGTGAAATATAAAATACATGATGAAAATACCATTAATTAAAATTGACGCTCAAATTATTATAATAATAATAATTAAATATTTCTGCATGGTGTGATGTTTCTGACCTACTTTCGCATGACATATAATTAATTAGAATATATGCTTGCGTTTGCACTATACAATTGTGAAGTTAAGGAATTCACCACATACCTTCGAAAATCCAATTTTACTGTTCAGCCACTAAAAATCTCCCCCGCACGGTCTTCATGTACTGTTAGTACTAATGTTTTATTGATAAATTATCCTTGCATTGAGTATTTGGAATTATTGATAGTCTTTACGGTTTTATTGATCACTGAAGTTCTAAAAAACGGACCCAGAACTTATTTAAACATATAATGCTTGAATAAATTATTGATACGTGTCGGCGCGTTCTTCGAACGACAAATATCGAACCGCACAACAACACTGCTTGTCAGTACTGTCACAGCTTGCTCAGTTACCGTCCCAGCTGATTATCAATTTCGTCGATTCGCTGCTATATTCACGCATATCACTAGTCCCACGTGTATTCCCCCTACCTACAATTTCATTGGTCGACTAAAATAATAATAATATATTCCATTTTAGAACAACCAATAACTAAATAACGTTTTACCGAGACGATTCGAATCAACACGAAGTTAAAAGTAATCAATGCCAAAAAGTTACAAGATGAAGATTGCCAACTTCACAATGTTACAATTCCTCCCGCATTTCCCTGCATGTATTTTAAAACAGGATATTCACTTTGCTGAATTATTATTTAAAGACTGGAAACTTTCTTGAATTCCTTATTGAATATAGGAAAGTACAGTTTTCTGGAAAGCTTATATTTCTTTAACAGATTGCATTCATTCATTTTTAATTAAATGATAATTTCAATTCATATCTGAAAAAATTCAAATCAGAAAAAAAATTAACGGAAATAAAAAACTTTTAGTTATCTTATGCAACCCTAGATTAAAAAAAAATACTGTTCTATTCAGAAATATCGTATGATGTGCGACATCTAGTTTATATAATTAGAATGTTAAACTCAGGGAACAACGAACAGGTCTCAGTTTTCAAATACTTTCATTACGACATGTACATTACCCACAACGAGACTATGAAAATAGGTTGGAATCAAAAATAATATCTTCCTAATGCGAAAGTGTAAATGTAGAATTTTTAGATTTGTCGATAAACGTACCTCTTTCGTATTCTGGTTTTTTAATAAAATGTTACTTTCCCACAACCTCAAGTGGTGCTCCCGTTTGAAAAAAATTACATAAATTTAAGATGGAATCGACTTTGAATAGTAAAATCTTCAAATCTGAATAATTTGAAAAATGGAAGCATTAGAAAAATGTAGTTTCCTGTTTGAAGCCAATATACATTATTTTTAATGATAAGAAATATATATGCGTTTTTCCAATTACTGAAGTGAAAAACTTTAGACACAAAAATATTCAAATATCAGTTTTTCATTCAATAATTGTCACGTTTATGTGAGCGAAAGTGATAAGATTACCCCTTCATTATTGAGTTAGAATCGGTAATTCAATCAACATTTGTAGCGAACAATTCGATTATGATGATTCTACTCATAAGTTCATGAAATATTTGCATTTATTCGTTATAAAAAACTAACTCATTCACTGATTATTCCTGAAAAATGAACATTGGCCCTTTATTCCCAAGGCAGCAATTGTATCTCTTTATCAACGAATATATAAGTAGGAGTATAGTAAACAATTCACTTTTTGTTCAAAGATGTAGAAGTAGAAAGTCAAAAAACCCTTTTTTCCAAAGTTCAAGTTTATTGACCAGTTACTAGCCTGGGGTGGAGTTCAACTTCACGTTTGACATAATGTACATCTATATTGAATGAAATTTGATATAAAATCATTTTGTAATTGAAACTAAAAAAGTAACAACTATATTTGCCTAACAAAAGATTTTGACTAACAGGATCAGTTCGGGACTTATAAAAAATTAAAGAAGAAGAAAGCTGTTTTGTTATGTTTATTCTACTGAAACATGGCGGACGAGCAGTTACCTGCAGGTTGGGAAAAACGTCTTAGCCGATCAACCGGTATGTTTTTTGGGAATCGGAACAGCATGGAAATTTTGCAAGCTTTGTTGAAAATCTAGTATTGATAAAATCAATTCTCCAGGAAGTTATTCTTCAATATTCCAATTTCGAATGTCTTAGGCATGAGTACAATAAACCGGTATTTATTTGAACCATTTCTTTATTTTAGGCCAACATTATTATCTGAATATATATACCAAGGAATCTCAATGGGATGCCCCTGACAAACCGGCAGAACCCGTTTCTTCAAGTGGGCCTGAACAAGTGCAGTGCTCTCATTTGCTGGTAAAACATAAGGATTCCAGACGGCCCTCTTCTTGGAGAGAAGAAAACATAACACGTTCCAAAGAGGATGCACTAGACTTGGTAAAATGTGAGTCATTATATCTAATAATGGCCTCAGTGTTAGTTCTTGTTTCTTTATTGAAGTAATAGTGCCAATTCACAAAATTATCACCTGATAATTTCTTTTAGTTTTATCTATACAAACACATTCTTAAGATTTTCTCGACAATTGACTTACCTCCTGTTTTTATCAAACTTTAGAAATAGTTTCATTTTGACATCAATAACAGTCACTGTAAGTATGAAAAATGTCATTATTTTTGTACTCAAAATATCAGTCTTTGAAAGTTTGAGGCCTCAACGTTATATTTGACATTAAGAGTCATTACAATATTTATATAATCGGTTATAAAAAACACATACATTCTTGGAAAAATTGAAATTATGATTCGTGATAATATGTTGAATATTACAGTAATCTAGGGCGAAGCCTGACCTTGTAACTACTGAGAAGAATTAAAATTTTTCCCGGTGTCACAATAATTTGATGTGAAGAAGTGTGTTTATCGATGATGCTTAAGAGTTGCCAACATCTCATGCAAGCGACATTAGCAAGAGAGATTCAGTTTCATATCATTCGTGTGATCACTCCTTGTAAACGACAAGGTTGGGGGAATCAGGAGAGGAGGAATGGTTGAAAAACTTCCGTCATTCTTTTTCTTGTTTGTTCTGAACTTAAAACCTGGTAAACTTTACAGTATATTGGGTTATTTCAAAATCTACACCTCACTATATGATATCCACTAAGTTTGTCGAGATCAAATTGTGAGGTATAGTTATTGAAATTACTATGGATTTTCATCAAGTAAAGGCCGAATCAATCAGAAAAATATTGGGTTCTTTCAAACTCCATATCTACTAGCCTCTCGTCTTGACAAACGTTGTTTTTAGAAATTTCATTAGTAGCTGATTCACATTTTTCATTTTAATAATTACTAAAAAAAGCTTGTTCCTTTTAATAAAAGTTTTTTCTCTACCAAATCGCCCATTTAATAGTGTGAATGAATACATTTTTTTAGGACAGCTCTATAATTTTTGATCTTCAAATAGTCGTATTGGTTACGTGAGAACAAAAAATATTGCAGCATTAATGTCTCGGCCAGGCATATATCTGCTGTATCATAGGTTTTTATTTTGTGGACTTTCTTTTCTTATTTATAATTCCACTCAAAATTTAAGCATTTGGTAGGTGACGAGCATGCACAATTGCAAGAGCTACGTTAAATCCCAGTTGAATATTAGTAATGACATTACCAAATCTATTGATATTTATGAAGTCGTCATACATGGTGAACTACTGATTTTTAACCTTATTGTCTAAAGTATTGTGTAAGGTATCTTACACAATACCTTACCGTAGATATCTTACCTTACCCAATACCTTAGGCTTCTTCTGTATGCAGACTCAAGCTAATAATTCATGACTACCATAAAGAAAATTCGTTCTTTCCATGAACAATAACAAATTTCCCGGATCACTTTGGATCATTTTAATTATCGCCTAAGTTTGGTTCTTTAAATAAAAAAAGTTTTGGAAGTATAGTGAAACCTCACCAACATTTAGAATCAAATATCAACAATATTTTAACTAAATATCACTTTATACTTTATAATGAAGATCTTGATAGATTGAGATTGTCTGATTTTTTTCTCCTTCACAAATATTTTGATATACTTCCCTATTGCCTGAAATGAGTGATGTACCATGTGCAATTATAAGAAATGAGAGAGGGTTAAACATCTTGTTTTCAATTGTAAGATATATGAAAACATCAGAGGACCATTCATTAGAGACACCTAATCATCAATATTTTAAAACTTTGGTCATTTGTGATGAATAAATAAATATTGTCAACTCTCATTTTTATCATCACTACAAACCTTTTTATCCTTGTCGTATAATTTCCAGGAAGGACACCACTTTCTCATATTCTTTTTGGTACTAACACTCGTTTTTTATGCGGCAAGGCATTATATGATATTATTTTTGTGTTATGTTTTATTACGAATACCACATGCATTTTTCTCTTTATTGTAAACGGGATGAGCTCCTGCTTGTTTGCATTCAAAAGAATTAATAAATATTATTATCATCATCATTGGCAGACTTTTTCACTGTTATTTTTACAAGGCCATTCGAATCTTTTCTTTATTAGAAATTTTGTTCCAGCTTACCGAGAACAAATTGCTCAAGGAAAAACATCATTTGCTGAACTTGCTTCCAAATATTCTGATTGTTCATCAGCAAAAAGAGGTGGGGATCTAGGACCTTTCGGTAAAGGTGCTATGCAGAAACCTTTTGAAGAAGCTGCTTTTGCTCTGAAGGTTGGAGAGTTATCTGAACCTGTATTCACAGATTCTGGAGTTCACATAATTTTACGCACAGTTTAACTTAAGTTGAAATCTACATACTTCCTATATTACAAGAGCAAATTTTGATCTACATTGCTATACAACATTTCTCTCAAGTTATTGTTCATGTGAGAATTTCTCAAGAAGTTGAGATGCATTTATTTATTATGATAATGATAAGATTGGTAATTGTTATTTTATTTATAGTAAAAATGACAAATTTGGCTTATGCTATTTAGTACATTTTAAATAATGTAACTTGATTAAGACTCCTATTGATTACCATTTTATAATAATCATAGCACTATTGTAGATGGGTAATTGTTTTTTTCTTATAATCTCAAATTAAAATGATGTTCTAACATTCTTGTCTTCTTTCTTTACATTTGTTTGAAGATTTCATCCTATTTTACAATTTACTTTTATGAAAACATGTTTTCAGTGAATTATATCCTATAATAAATACTGTAACAATTATTATGTAGGTTTTATCATTATGTGGAGTACAGAAAGTGGAAAAAAATTGGTTTCAATTTAAAACAATGGGAGTTTAGAGGTAGGTTTACTCTTGATAATCTGTGCTCTACTTTTTATCTTGGTTTCAGTCTTACAAACAGCAACCTGAGATTTATTAAAGATTCAATCAGGATGTCACTTTTACCAGTAAAAATGTTTTTCGAAAAAAGTATCTGTCCCTGAGTACAGTGAGGCTAAACAAGAGAACGGGAAAATCCATTTTTGTCTCCCGCTTTAAAAACTAATGAGAAAAATATACATTAAAGTGAATTCATTTACTTTGGCAATTTTTTTCAAACTATTGAAATCTTTATGAGTTCTTGAATTACACATGAATTGCTTCAGCCAATAGAAACGCGATAGTGTTTCGAATGAAGCAGACTGTCTGTTTTGTTTATAATCTATTCTTTCTTCAACCGAGTGTCGCCCTTTTACGAACGACAACCCTTGAAAATCATGACTTACGCAAGCTAAGAATAACGTTTTAACGTGATCAATCGGTGGACTCTACGATAAATTTAAGAACTTGCCTCCTTTCGCACATTCTCAATGATTCACAAATTTATGAATAAATATAGAAATTACAAAATATCGTATTGATCATGTGAATGTGAATACCCGGTTTTGCTGATTTCATTTATCTTCT